>JAVTVY010033697.1:0-13839 GCA_036873755.1 Hanleya hanleyi | reverse complement strand
ATATATAAAAGCATGCATGGAAACAGGGAGGGAGGGAGGAAATTTGGCTTAATATCACACGCTGAGAGAATTCCCTTCATATGTAAAATTTGACACCTTTAACCAAAACGAGTCTTAGATATCCAAATTCGATGGGTTTGATCCTAAATGATACTGAAGAATCGTTTTGGTTACAGGTGTCATATTTTCATAATATAGAAATATGTCCAAACCCTTGGAAGGCTCTGTAAGGTGTTATTCACCGCCATTCTGTGCGCGATTCCTCTAAATAGAAATTGTAAGAGCTGTTTGGTCGAATTTTTAGAGTATCGGACTACAGATTAAACAAACAACTTTTAGGGTTCGAAACTCCAAATCATCATTTTTTTTTTAACAGGGAAGTTTCCCTGTTTCTTGCAATGCTAGGTGAACTGGCTTATGGATAATTTCAGAGGTGCCATTTATCCAGGCGGTATGGTTTTTATTACAACACCCCTGCGCAAAATGAGAGAATGACTGAAAGTTCCGCGTCACTCCGTTTATTGAATGCGCTATGAAGTAGTTCGATCTAGTTTGGAATAATTTCTCTGAATTAATCTCACGACGAGCCGTTTCTAGGTGCAGATATTGAAGAATATGTGGGTTGCGTTTCCTGGACAACACTTCTGCTGATATCTTGGGAGATTTTCTCCGAAAGATTGTGTTTTGTCTGTAAACTGGTCAATATGGCACAGGTCGTAGTCACGGAATATGCCCACTTCATCTTCGGTTCTGATAGCCAATGAAATACACCGAATTGACGAAAAGACGTCATGTTTTAAGATCGGCTGAACCGCACTGCCAAAATTATAGTGCAGTCCCGGCGAGGGAGTTTGAAAAGGAGAGAGGACGAGGCAGTTTCGTTTTCGTTCCATCGTTTTCGTCGACTGGAGAGTTTTGACACTGTGCGAGTGTGGCATTCTGACAGATCGAGATGTGTAAAACGTTTTATACCCGTCACTTAATTGATTACTTGTTTCCCGACGCACACTTATTAATATTGTCAAATAAATGAATATTGCAAGTTTCCGCGCTACTGCATGATTGGAGCACATGGCATGTCTGAAAGCCGCCGTTTTGTGCGCTAAGTTTGAAAACATTTCTTGCAAGGAAAACTTCATTTATTTCATCAAGCGAAAGCATCCTTTTTACTGCAATTTTCAAACTGACTGATCTTATCGTCTAGCATCATTTGTCATCTAGCAAAATTAATGTTCTAGATTCTTACCATATCCGTAATGACAGCTCGTTGAACAGGTCAGGGAAAAGGACTAACTGAGATATATATTCCAATTGGGATAAAATATCCCAATTTGGATATTTTTTTCATACTTCCATATTTTCAAGCTGGCATATTTTGCTAGTTCTCCTGTTCGTATAAAGACATACAACAGTGGTCAGTGATGGGAAGTATACTGCAACAACAACATCAAAAAGTATTACACGTAATTGCAATTGCATAGAGAATAATGTCGGCGAGAAAAGGTCAGCAAAATTATACAATCGTATTGGCAGTTTTATGGAGTAGATTCTATCTTGTTTTTGTAGTTTAGATGCCGAAATTCGACATTGCCGTTTAGTATGATAATTGGGTGAAAATATCAATATCCAAACTTTGATTTAATATCCCAGGTGGGATATATACCCCACTAATTTTCCGTTTGGGCCAGGCAGTGGAGGTAAAATTAATTTTTGATGTTAATAATGGTTTTCTGTGTCTGTGATTTGAATTTTTTAGTAACGTGAGGGTATTTTTGCTGTGTGCAATTGCTGAATGTGATTTTGAAATAATTATTCGATGTACCGGTAGGCATACGTGTAATCTTGAAGAAGATCTCTGGGCTACTTATAGTATTTTCTGGTTGTCAATTGCCACACAAATAAATGAATATGAATCAGATTCAGATTCAGTGACTTTGTATATGTCTACACTAACAATGTCATTGAGCTTTGACTGCGGGTTGCAGTGAGCATGAATACATGTACATAAACCATGAATGAATGCCGCTATGCATCCTGGGCAACAATATTCACTACGATGTGGACACCGACCTCGGCAATATTGTAGGTTTACTACCAAAATGTTATCTTGTCTACTTCAGATAATATACAATTTTTAATCTTCAGTGTTGTGTTCTTTATCGGGGAACGGTAATTCTATTGGGTCGTCACACAATTGTGATAGCAGTTTAACGCCTTGACAAAATTGTTTCCATCGTCCACTGGTACCACATATGTAACTTTCATATGCCTAGACTTTATTTACAGTATTGACGAAGTCTCTTTAATAATTAGAGCTACGATTCACAAATTCACTCACATCAGAAATATATTGAACAGGACCAATTCCTTCCTGTTTTTTAGCAGCCTTGGATGCTTTCATTTGTTTTGCTTTTTCCATCTTGATCAAGGAAGTGCAATAGTGACGTGAAATGAAGACAGCGAACAGCAACGTAAATAATCCCTTATGTTATTATAATTAGTGAATAGATTTGAACACAAACACAGCCACATCAGTAGTTGAATATTGCGACGAGCCTGTAGAGCAAAAAAATAAATAATAATTGTTACACATAACTTTTACATAAGAGTATTTCGTCTGAGGGCAGCGGAAGATAACAGTTGTAACTATGAACTATTAGGTTATAATGTAAAACTTGTCTTAGATGAAGGTCTGTTAGGTCAAAAACAGAAAATTCCCCGATTCACAGCAGTTACAGCTATTCTTCATTGTTTCGTCACTACAATATGGCTGTATTTGTTTCTCATTTTGCCGCTAATGTAGTTGTTCTCAGTTTTGCAACTTAAACATATTCTGTATTTATTCAGAAAATTATCCCCAATAAGTAGTGACGCCTGTTTTCCCAAGTGATTATACATGTACGTGTGCCAATATATTTTTTCCATTTACTTCCTTACTTATTGTTCGTGAACTTTTGGCAGAGAATTGGCAGTTTTCGAGAAGGTTTATACATTTGACTGTTTATTATTCTTAAATGGTTGGGTCATTCATGAAAATATGACTATGAAACAGAAATTCCCATTAGACTGGTCTTGCCGGACTGACAAAGAGTTACGGAACACCTGACCATTACGTCACAATATACCGGACGGCTCGGAGCAAAACAACAGCGCAGCAGAGAGCGACGTTGGAGGGGAAATAACTCCATCTGAAGCGAACACCTCCTTTTACTACACGACACATGTTTCTGGGCACGTGGCTTACTCCCACCAAGCGAAAGTGCATGATGTTCGTCGTTCAATTTTGTTTGGTGTTGGTAATCCAATTAGAGGAACAGCTACATGGGCAAAGTAGACATTTCGAACGCTCATCCCGAGTGAGCGTTCTCTTGTGAACCCACAGGTTTTCAATGTTGCGTCGCTGGACAGCCAAACAAGATATATGTATGGCTTTTCACCAGTATCAGTTTTTTCGTGTCGATTTAGTTGTCCTTCATACACACAATTATATGGGCATGATGAATATTTGTATGACTTTTTGCCTGTATGAAATATTTTGTTTGTGAATTCGCGGGTTTAAATGAGATTTGCATGACTTTTCACCAGTAGGAGTTCTTTGATGTCGATTCAAGTTTCCTTTTGTTGTACATTTATATGGTCACCATGCACATGTGTATGTTTTTTCTTCAGTATGGGTTCTTTCATGGGGAGTCAATTGAGTGAGTAGATTTAACGTCGTTTTCAACCTTGTTTCAGTCATATCACGACGGTGCCTAAATGTGCCAGAACACGGGAGTGTCCACAGTTCCTATCATCTTGGACACTCATCAGTCCAGCCAGTACAGCACCCGGTCACCCACTCAAGTATTGACAAGTGAAGCCCTGCTTCGATGAACACTTATATGGACGGAGTGAAATTTAGTAGGGCTTTTCACCAGTAAGAGCTCTTTTATGCTGCTTTAGATATCCACTCGATGAACAGCGAAATGAACACAATGAACGTTAGTATGGCTTCCCTGTATCACCAGTATGAGATCTTTCATGGAGAGTCAGTTGTCCTCTTCTTTTGCATTTATATGGACACAGTGAACATTTGTAAGGCTTATCAACAGTATGAATTATTTCATGTTTCTTCAAGCCTTCTTTCGTTACACAGCTATACAGGCACAACAAGCACTTGTAAGGCTTTTCACCAGTATGAATTCTTTTATGCACCTCAAGGTAACTTTTCCCTGCACAACTATATGAGCATAAGGAACATTTGTAAGGCTTTTCACCAGTATGCATTCTTTCATGCATATCAAGGCCACCTTTCTGTGCAAAGCTATAGGAGCACACAGAGCATTTGTATGGCTTTTCACCAGTATGAATTCGGTTATGTTTCTCAAGGTTACCTCTATGTGTAGAGCTATATGAGCACAGCGAACAATTGTAAGGCTTTTCACCAGTATGGATTCTTTTATGCACATCAAGGTGACCTCTCCGTGCAGAACTATATGAGCACAGAGAACAGTTGTATGGCTTTTCACCAGTATGAATTCTTTTATGCACATCAAGGTCACCTCTCTGTGCAGAGCTATATGAGCACATAGAGCATTTGTATGGCTTTTCACCAGTATGAATTCGGTTATGCTTCTGAACGTTACCTTTCTGTATACAGCTATATGAGCACAGAGAACATTTGTAAGGCTTTTCACCAGTATGAATTCTTTCATGCTTCTGCAGATCACTTCTGCTAAAACAGCTATAAGAGCAGTGTGAACATTTGGGTGATTTGTCTCCAGGTTTAGATTTTTTCTTTCTTCTTGATTGAAATAAAGTTGAATTGCGTGAGGGTTCTTCAGTTGTAACGATGATTGCACTCTTCGTTTCTACGTCATCAGTATGTAGTAACAGCTTATCGTCCTCCAGCCGTTCAATATTTGTACCAGCATTATTCCTTGATTCAGTATCAACCTGGTACAAGATCACTGGGTATGGTCTGTCTGTTACCATGGCCAGCACATTATCAGCTCCATTAACTTGCATCTCCTCTGTGTAGGAACAGCTCTCTGTAATCTCCTAGAACAACAACCACAACAATAGTTAATTAACATATTGCAATCCCCTTAATTGAGCTGAATGCTACAAACCATGAATTAAGAACAGATATCGATCGCACATCGATAATGTGTTGATCTTTGAATGGTTGGAGATGGAGCAAAGATCCAAATAGGGACACACATGACAAGTAAATAAAGGTTTCTGTGAGTTACTTGATGGCTTACATGCACATGGCGGATTCCACGATAACCTTGCCCACTAACTCCCCTTTCCGTCATTCAATGACGGACCTAAAAAAGAATGACACTGGCAAGACTTTTAAATCCAAAACTATCGTAAACAGACAATATGCCCGGTCAATGAATTGCATAAGATGAAAATAACCAAGTGACCCTATGAATTCTTTGTACAGTTGACAAACCTTCACAAAACATGACATAACTTGACAAAACATGAATGATATCTGCAAAATTTGTGTTGCGTATGTCATTTTCCGACTATTTTGTATATGTTGAAGACATTTCTTATAAGACAAGCACTTGCATATGCTCAGTGGAATTAGGCCGATCGTATTGATGTATCTGTACCATTGTCAGTGTATGACGCCACCCATGCTAGTAGTATATATAGCGTAAATTGAGTCGAATGCTCCACACTGCGCATGCGTGTGACGTCATAAGTGTGTAAAATGGGGCGGTGTGCGCATGTGTGATGTGTGGGAGGTGGGAAAAGATGGCCGCCATGTGGGAGGTGGGAAAAGATGGCCGCCAAGATGTGGGAGGTGGGAAAAGATGGCCGCCATGTGGGAGGTGGGAAAAGATGGCCGCCAAGATGTGGGAGGTGGGAAAAGATGGCCGCCATGACGAAAAAAAAAGTTCCGGCAAAAAAAAAAAAAAATGTATTCATCCGCGGTGATGCGGTTTGGCCGTGGTTTTGGCGGTAATTCGGTCTCGGGAAAAAGCTTCCGCGGAGAAAAAGTAGTCCCTAGATAAAATGGTCCGATTGGGTCGAGTGAGGTATCAAAGTGAAGCTTAGGTGAAGGGGTATCTAATGGGCTGGGTGTGGGGTTGAAATATCTGCATTCTGCGCATGCGCGGTTACCGAAGGGTATGAAAATAGCCTTTTTGGAGCTAGGGGAGCCCCTAGTGTACCGATGGGGTCGAGTGAGGTATCGATGTGAAGCATTCGTGAAGGGGCATCTGATGGGCTGGGTGTGGGGTTGAAATATCGGCATTCTGCGCATGCGCGGTTGCCCAAGGGTATGGAAATAGCGGTTTTGGAGCTAGGGGAGTCCCTAATGGGCCAATGGAGTCGTAGGAGGTATCAAAGTGAAGCATTCGTGAAGGGGCATCTGATGGACTGGGCGTGGGGTTGAAATATCGGCATTCTACCATTGTATACAGGTGCCTTATACCATTGTATACAGGTGCCTTATACCATTGTATACAGGTGCCTTATACCATTGTATACAGGTGCCTTATACCATTGTATACAGGTACATCTGACCATTGTATACATGTGCCTTATACCATGGTATACAGGTGCCTTATGCCATTGTATACAGGTGCCTTATACCATTGTATACAGCAGAAATTGTCTTTGTAACGTCTTATTGTGACATCATGGCATTATTGTTGTTTTGTGACACTGTGGAACTGTAAAAATTCCATGAATGGAAAAGAATGATAAAACCCATTAGTGCATAATATTGCTCAAATAATGCCAACAGAAAACTCAGAGTCAATTTAAATATTTATTTGTATTGAGCAAATTACAAGAATTTCGAAGAGAAAAGAGCCGAAATAATGTCTGTCTGTCCTGGAAATCAGCTGATCGGCAATAAATCGACATCTCCGTGACCTTCAAGGAGATTTTGACATTAGGTTTTACCCGCTTTTATCACAAATCATTATAAAGAAATTGTCACACCCGGTGAACTCCTGAAACCCACATCCTACCCTGCTAGTCTGGTGATAATAAAATTTAAAGATCACATGTCCAACACATACTCACATAATGAAAGCAAGAATCGAACTTGCGCACCCCTCGAGATGAAGGATACCGTCCATGTTTCATTTTTTTGAGGTGTACTGAAATGCTCTCTTTAATTTATGCCCCGGTATCTATTTTCACATATAGGTTGAAGATTTATATCGACACTGCTACACACTTTTCGACATGTGTTTTCACTTTCGATGAAAGCACAAAACAGTCTAAAAAATTCACCTACGCTAATATTTTCTGGTGTTTTGTAGAATATAGATTCGCGTTCATTTCTATTTCGTCAAGAAAAAATGTTTTGTAGAATATAGATTCGCGTTCATTTCTATTTCGTCAAGAAAAAATTTTCATCTCGAAAATTGGCAGATCATGAGATTGAAATGTTCTCTCTCTCTCTCTCTCTCTCTCTCTCTCTTTCTCTCTCTCTCTCTCTCTCTCTCTCTCTCATTTTATGACATGCAAGTATAGTACTAAAGTGTAGCTTACCTGATAAAAGAAGTTTAGTCCAGATGTATACCTATATCCCATACTCCCGGACGTTTGATGCATATCTGGGGGGCTGTTTTTTTCCTAGGTGGGATATAACACACCATGCATTTGTATGCTAATCGAAATTCACAGATATTTCCACCTTTACGCACTAAACTATGAAGCTAATGATTTTGGTCAGCGGCACATAGATGTTCCCTGGTTTGGTGTCCACATCCCAGCGGTTTTCTGTTTCTTGGCTTGTCACGCATTTTTTCGAAATTCACAGATATTTCCATCGACATATCAGCTGAGCTAACGGCCTCAATTGCCTGTTAGCTCTCTTGTTGCTCACGGTGAGCAAACGTTTCAAGAAATTGATTTCAGTTCCCGCATAACGTCTCCTTCAAGTCCATTTTGAAGAGTCGAGCGTATGAATCGAGTCAAAATAACATGCAATTCATTTGCCTGTCCGGTAAAACTGGTGAGTTGTTGGTTTGCGTTCAGTTTCAAGAAATTGATTTCAGTTCCCGCATAACGTCTCCTTCAAGTCCATTTTGAAGAGTCGAGCGTATGAATCGAGTCAAAATAACATGCAATTCATTTGCCTGTCCGGTAAAACTGGTGAGTTGTTGGTTTGCGTTCGCCGCACACACACACACTGAGGATTTGGCCTCGCGAGACGAAATTAGTTTAACAAAAGTTTCAAGAAATTGATTTCAGTTCCCGCATAACGTCTTCTTCAAGTCCATTTTGAAGAGTCGAGCGTATGAATCGAGTCAAAATAACATGCAATTCATTTGCCTGTCCGGTAAAACTGGTGAGTTGTTGGCTTGCGTTCGCCGCACACACACACACTGAGGATTTGGCCTCGCGAGACGAAAATAGTTTAATATTTTTTTCTCCCGCCTCGCGGTTCAGCCAATGAACTATTAGAAAAGCATATGTGTTTGCATATTAATAAAACCACGGGCGCCTAAAAAATGAACACATTTCATTACACTGTAGCGAATTGTTGCCATTGCACGTGTCAGTCAGTACGTTTTCATATCCACCTCAAATTGACACGGAGAATTTCATTGCCAGTAAAATTGTAAGTTCATTGCGGAAAGAATTGATATTGCATAAATTCCTGCGGGGAATAGGAAGTACACATATATAAAGAATATTGTCTTCACGTAAAAGTTTGTACATTTCAAAAAAAAATTTTCAAAACAAAACAAAAAAATGTGAAGTAAAACCCGTCCTTCGGATGGGAAATCTTCATACGTCAAGTCAACAAAATTTTATTTTTCAGGTAGTGGGTCGAGTGAGGTATCATATTGAAGCTGACGTGAAATGCTTCACAATGATACCTCACTCGACCCGATTGGACCATTAGGGACGCCTCTAACCTCAAAAAAAGATTATTTTGAAGATAATTATCAACATCCGGTGAATGAAGATTTTTTATTTTAGAGGTAGTGGGTCGAGTGAGGTATCAAATTGAAGCTGACGTGAAATGCTTCACAATGATACCTCACTCGACCCGATTGCACCACTAGGGGCTGCCCTAACTCCAATAAAGGCTATTTTGAATTTTCTGCGCATGCGCGAAGTCCAAAGGCTATGAAAATAGCCTTTTTGGGGTTAGAGGCGTCCCTAATGGGCCAATCGGGTCGAGTGAGGTATTAAATTGAAGGTGACGTGAAGGAGCATCTGATAGACTGGGTGTGGGCTTGAATTAGGGTAATTCTGCGCATGCGCGAAGATGATATCAAAAATATGAATCTTCAAAAATAGCCTTTTTGGGGTTAGAGGCGTCCCTAATGGACCAATCGGGCGAGTGAGGTATCAAATTGAAGGTGACGTGAAGGAGCATCTGATGGACTGGTGTGGGTTGAACTAACAGCATTCTGCGCATGCGCAATCTTCAAAATATCCTTTTTGGGGTTAGAGGCGCCCCTAGTGGTCCAATGGAGACGAGTGAGGTATCAATGTGAAGCAAATCGAGTGAGGTCTTATTTTGAAGCGCTCGTGGAGGAGCACTTGACTACACTAATGGTTCGTCCGTGTTCAATAGTCTGCGCATGCGCAGTCTGGCCGTAGTAGCGAAAGGGGACATTTTGGGTGCTATGTAGGGGTGTGTTTGGGTTAGAGATGAGCTAATCACGGTTCTAATGTGAAGCTTGTGTGGGGTAGAGTCAGAATGGTGTGTTTTTGAATGCAAGTCGCGTCAATCTGCGCATGCGCAGTTGGTTGTATTAAGTAAAGTGGCCATTTTCGGGTAGTACATGAAGGTATTTGAGATCGACATGGGCTATTCACGGTTCGAATGCGTCCTGGAAGGTGTCATCTTGTAGTTCTCGGGGTGTACATTCCGATTTTGAGGGATGTTCGCGTCATCGGTGACGTCATCGGTACGAGTAGTAGCGAAAGTGGACATTTTCGGGTAGTACATGAAGGTATTTGGGGTCGAGATGGGCTATTCACGGTTCGAATGCGGCCTGGAAGGTGTCATCTTGTAGTTCTCGGCGTGTACATTCCGATTTGAGGGATGTCCGCGTCATCTGTGACGTCATTGATGACGTCATCGGTACGAGTAGTAGCGAAAGTGGACATTTTGTGGGTGCGTGAGGGTGAGTTTGGTGTAAAGATGCACCATCCTTAGTCCGAATGCGTCGTGTGAGGTGTCATTTTGTAGCTCTCGGGGTGTACATTCCGAATTGAGGCATGTCCCAAGCATCTGTGACGTCATCGATGACGTCATCAGTAGGAGTATTAGCGAAAGTGGGCCTTTTGGGGCAGTGCAGGAAGGTATTTGGTGTAGAGATGGACCATCCGCGTTGCGAATGTGTCGTGTGGGGTGTCATGTTGTAGCTCTCGGAGTATACACCCTGATTTCAGGGATATTTATAGCATCTGTGACGTCATTGGTGACGTCATTAGTACAAGTTGTAGCGAAAGTGGGCATTTTTAGCAGTGAAGGATGGTATTTGGTGTAGAGATGGACCATCCGCTGTCCAAATGGACCGTGTGAGGTGTCATCTTGTAGCAACGCCCACCAACACCATTCTTAATGCTTCAACGCCCTGGTGAAATAGCTCAGAAGCTCTGATATTCCATGGAATTGTCACTAATTCTTCGAAATGCAGTGATGCCCGTCAACGCCTGTCGTTACACCTTAACACTCTAACATAGCGCCATGATATAGACCAGAGAGAGAACAACAACAACAACAAGGATGACACATGAGAGAACAACAACAACAAGAAGTTTTTTTCATATAGTTTATTTTCCCCAATGTTACATCATACCCACGCTGGGGGAGCCGCGTTGAGTATATTTACAATTCAAGAAGATTCTTATCCAATCAGAGGCCACCATTTGCATGTTTCATATTCGTTCCTGTCCGTTAGATGTATTCTTGTCCAATCAGAAGTCTCATTTTCAGAAAGTGCCATCTGAACCGTTTATTCTAATCATCGTCGGGCAGGCCAGGATACCGTTGAGGCAGCATATCCTCAGATAGTTGTTTGCGCATTCTGAGTATCTATCAGTGCGTGGGTGAATACTTTCATCCGATGGAGGTGGTGGTCAGTTTAACCACGAAGAACGCAACATTGGTCATTATCTCCACTATCCACTTGGTGTTACAATTCAAGAAGACTTGTCAAATCAGAGGCCACCATTTGCATCTGTCATATTCGTTCCTGTCCGTTAGATGTATTCTTGTCCAATCAGAAGTCTTCATTTCAGAAAGTTTCATCTTCGGCCATGTTCGCTTTGAACCGTTTATTCTAATCATCATCGGGCAGCCCAGGATACCGTTGAGGCAACATATCCTCAGATAGTTGCTTGTGCATTCTGAGTATCTATCAGTGCCTGGGTGAATACATTCAGCCGATGGGTTGGTTGGTCAGCTTGGTCACGAAGAACGTAACATTGGTTACCCTCTTCACTTTCCACTTGGTGTTGGGGCGTTGTTGTTGGGTCCATTCCAAGGGATCCACGTTGGCCAGGTTCTCCAGCATCGTCTCTAGCGACGCCCGGTTAATGATGATAAACGGTTGGTCAAATACCCGGATGTTACTGCTCGGGTAAAAGTATCGGACTTGATCTGTCTCCTTATGCTGCAGCACATAACCAAACGCCAGATTTAATTTGAAGGACGTTGCTTGGTCATTGAAGATGGCTTCCACGTAGCTGCCTAGACGGGCGAGGTCGGTCAGTCGAAAGTTGTAGATATCTTGAATAGGGCGATGACGGTAGAAACAGTGCCGTATCATGGTCCAATGGCGCCGATAGATGTCACTCACTGGATGGGCGCCCTGTAAGAGATCGCTAGGAACATTTATGGGCTCGTCCAGAAAATGTTCGATGTTATCAGGCGTATGACTCGAAACCGTAACGGTGGGGGCCGGCTGGATATCCAGGCCCTCCTGGACCGTGGGTATAGGCAGGCTCTTCGTCATCGTATCACCAGTGGCGTTCGTCTCTCCGGGTTCATCTTCACTGGGGCTGACCTTCCGCGGCTCCTCTTTAGTGGAAAGTTGTCACCCAAACCGTAGAGACGGGGCATGCATCAAACGTTGGTGCTGTCTAAACCGACTGGGTCGTTTGAAGAGTCGACCACAATCATTACATAGTACCGTTGCACCCGCGTGAAGTACCCTCTCATGACGCAGTAAAGGATCCTCCCGATTGAATGACCGTGCGCAGGTTGTACAAGTATACCGAGCATCGTTGTGGGTGGAGGCCTCGTGGCGTCGTAAATTATTTAGACGAGTAAACAGCTTCTGGCAAGTTGTGCAAGTGAACATCTTGGTGGTGGTTGACAGAGTGTCTGATGAAACGTCCAGGCCGCTTCCCTTTTATAGCACGCTAGCTGGTGATCTATTTTTAGCACACTCAGTTCAACTATCTCCAAGTCGAGGGCCGAGCCGTGACATCTTCGGTAACATCCGTGTATCTTCGGTCACCTCCGTACCGTCAACGATCAACATGTAGACATATAGAGTATGGACGGCATGTTATGGTATTCATCAGTGCATGAGTGACGCATTCAGCCGATGGGAGTGGTCGGTCAGCTTGGTAACGAAAAACGTAACATTGGTCACACTCTCCACTATCCACTTGGTGTTGGGGCGTAGTTGTTGGGCCCATTCCAAGGGATCCACGGTGTCCAGTTTCTCCAGCATCGTCTCTAGCGACACGCGGTTAATGATGGTAAACGGTTGGTCAAATACCCGGATGTTACTGTTCGGGTAAAAATATCGGACTTGGCCTGTCTCTTTATGCTGCAGCACATAACCAAACACCAGATTCAATTTGAAGGCCGTAGTTTGATCTTTGAAGATGGCTTCTACGTAGCTACGTAGACGGGTGAGGCCGGTCAGTCGGAAATTGTAGATATCTTGAATAGGGCGATGACGGTAGAAACAGTGCCGGATCATGGGCCAATGGCGCCGATAAATGTCACTCACTGGATGGTCTTCGTGTAACAGATCGCTGGGAACATTTATGGCTTCGTCCACGAAGTGTACTTTACCTTCCACGTCGTACAAAATCTGGCCCAAGGTCTTGTCGTCGGAATTTGACTGTTGAATTAGGGCGACATCATCATCATCGGCCCTCGTGCGATGGGTGGGAGTTCCTCCTGTTTCGATATTGATGCCTACGGGCTCTTCTATCTGCAAACGTGGCTGCGGAACAGGGTGTCGTGTGCGTTGGTGTCGCAGCAACTGACTGGTCAGTTTGAAAAGCCGACCACATTCTTCGCATGGACGCTTGGGTACTTCATAGCGTGCACGTGTGTGGCGCTGTAAATGATCCGGGCGCTGAAACGACAGTGTACATATCGTACAGTTATACCGGGCGGTTCCTTCGTGCTTGGTAGCCTGATGGCGGCGCAAGTCATGCAGACGAGTGAATGATTTCGAGCACGTAGTACAAGTGAACATCTTGGTGGTTGACAGAGTGTCTGATGAAACGGCCAGACCGCTTCCTTTTATAGCACGCTAGCTGATATCATGTTCGGGCACTTCCGTGTCTCTTGTCAAAATACTCGCTTCTGATTGGACGAGAGCTCTGTGACGGATTTTAAATACTCGCGTCTGTTTGGTGTACGTCGCTAAAGGTCACCGGAACTGACCTTTGACCCCGGCGCGCGCTTACGTGACCGGAACTGACCTTTGACCCCGGCGCGCAAAGGTTTCCACCGCGGTGGAAACCTTTACACTGCGCGCCGGGGTTCCCCCGGCGCGCGCGGCGCGCGCGCGCGCGCGCAGTGTAAAGGTTTCCACCGCGGTGGAAACCTTTGCGCGCCGGGGTCAAAGGTCAGTTCCGGTCACGTAAGCGCGCGCCGGG
>JAVTVY010033696.1:0-14860 GCA_036873755.1 Hanleya hanleyi | reverse complement strand
ATTCCTACCATCCATACCATCACTACCATCCATACCATCACTACCATCCATACCATTCCTACCATCCATACCATCACTACCATCCATACCATCACTACCATTCCTACCATCCATACCATCACTACCATCCATACCATTCCTACCATCACTACCATCCATACCATCACTACCATCCATACCATTCCTACCATCACTACCATTCCTACCATCCATACCATCACTACCATCCATACCATTCCTACCATCACTACCATCCATACCATCACTACCATCCGCCACCATTCCTACCATCACTACCATCCATACCATCACTACCATTCATACCATTCCTACCATCCATACCATCACTACCATCCATACCATCCATACCATTCCTACCATCACTACCATCCATACTGCCATCTATACCATCACTACCATCCATACCATCACTACCATTTCTACCATCACTACTATCCATACCATCACTACCATCCATACCATAACTACCATTCCTACCATCACTACCATCACTCCCATCCATACCATCACTACCATCCATAGCCAGTTTTGTACGGGTCAATGTTTGACTGCCATTATCACGAAACTGGAATATCTGTATGTTCAACCATATTTGTTTCCTGTATTAATTTATTACGATAGCTCGGGCATTCAGAATATACTAATCGTTTTTCATTGTTTGACTTCCAGGTTATGTTTGCAACCAGTTCAAGGGCACACTGTGGTCCAAAGTAAGGAGAGGCATCACTCAGAAATGCCATGATGCAGCAAGGTCAGGTAGAATCCGCCAGAAAACACCATTGAAGCAGCATGATCTCCACATGTCAGAAGAGCTGGTGGACTCTTCTTCAGCTTCACCCTCATCTGCCAACGACAGTCCCCCAAGGAATGCTAAAGGCCATCCCACAACAGGTGGGAAAAGACCAAGACAGATTTTTTTAAACCTTTGAGGGATGAAAAAAAAACATTCTACTTGACACAGTCTTTCAATGTGCTTCCCATTTTGTGCTCGGGTGTTTTAAGACGTGATACAATATATATTTTATGCTGTTCAAGAATAAAAGGTGGAATACGCGTGGATTTTGCCTTTGCTGGTGGTTATTTTAAGGGATGGATGATATTGCAGGAGGAATCGGGACAGACTAGACAGTCTGTACAAATGACATGCCCTTTCAGATAGAAGATGCCCCCTCCCCCACACCCCAGGAATTCTGTACAGATGGTGTTTCAGTGCTGGCCGGGAGAGGAGAGTGATCACTCTCCTCTCGCCTCCACTCTCCTGAAAGTATTTCAAGGAGAGTTAACGATCACTCGCCTTGAAAGTAAACTAAATACCTATGATGCTTACGAATATCTTGATATTGCTCTCCTCTGCTCGCCTGAAGAAACTTGGAGAGTATTCGGCAGCTCGCCTGCATTTTACTCACGATCCCCACGCCATCCCCTAGGGTTACTGTGGAGATGTTGCCATACCTCTTTGTGGGGTTTTCTGCCCCATATTGGAATTACTGCCCCGCAGATTCCCCACGTGGGGATATTGTGGGGTTTTCTCTCCCATGCTGGAATTACTGCCCCACAGATTTCCCATGTGGGGATGTTGTGGGGTTTTCTGCCCCGCAGATTCCCCACGTGGGGATATTGTGGGGTTTTCTCTCCCATATTGGAATTACTGCCCCGCAGATTCCCCACCTGGGGATATTGTGGGGTTCTCTGCCCCGCAGATTCCACACATGGGGATATTGTGGGGTTTTCTCTCCCATGCTGGAATTATTGCCCCGCAGATTCCCAACGTGGGGATGTTGTGGGGTTTTCTCTCTCATGCTGGAATTACTGCCCCACAGATTCCCCACGTGGGGATGTTGTGGGGTTTTTTGCCCAACGTGGGGATATTGTGGAGTTTTCTCTCCCATATTGGAATTACTGCCCCGCAGATTCCCAACGTGGGGATGTTGTGGGGTTTTCTGCCCCGCAGATTCCCCACGTCGGGATATTGTGGGGTTTTCTCTCCCATGCTGGAATTACTGCCCCGCAGATTCCCAACGTGGGGATGTTGTGGGGTTTTCTGCCCCGCAGATTCCCCACGTGGGGATATTGCGGGGTTTTCTCTCCCATATTGGAATTACTGCCCCGCAGATTCCCCACCTGGGGATATTGTGGGGTTTTCTCTCCCATGCTGGAATTACTACCCCGCAGATTCCCCACGTGGGGATATTGTGGGGTTTTCTGCCCCGCAGATTCCCCACTTGGGGATATTGTGAGGTTTTCCGTACATTGCTGGAATTACTGCCCCACAGATTCCCCACGTGGGGATGTTGTGGGCTTTTCTGCCCCGCAGATTCCCCACGTGGGGATATTGTGGGGTTTTCTGTACCATGCTTGACTTACTGCAGAAATATTTTGTGTCTATCCCATACCAGCTTTAAATATAGTTCCCCACATCATCCCCACATGTAGGGAACACGTGGGGCTGAGGTTGGGATAGTGTGGGGATTTAATTCAGCTAAGCAGCATTAAGAAACTCCTTTTCCACGACTAAGTCCAATGTGGGGATTTTACCAAATCCCTACACATTCCCCACATTGGCTGTCCTACACATTCCCCACATGATCCCCACACAGCTTGCCCGACATAAACCCCACAAATACCCCAGCTTATTGGTTTGTAAGGGACCGCATCGGATTCGATGGTGTAAGACGGACCTTCATCGGATTCGATGGTGTAAAATGGCAGTGCATCGAATTTGATGGTGTAAATTGGAGCGATATCCAAGAGGTGGGAAAAATTGACGTTTGGCGACTAAAATCCTATCAATTTGCATCAAACATACATCTCGATTTATCGTTAGGTAAACTCTTGAATTAAGCGGAGAAATTCGCTCATTTGACTTAGAACATACATGTATCAGTTAGTCTTAGTCAAACGATAAAAAATGTTTAATTAGCAAGAAATTACAGAATAAATAGTTCAATAACCAGGACCATTGCCGAGGAAAGTATCTTACTGTGTCCTTGGAAAATGGAAGTACGTTACCTTCAGCATTAATCTAGCCTCAATCAGCTTAGATGAATAAATTAAAATGCAACTCCCTGTCCAGCTTACATTATATACATGAGCACATCATTCAGCTGTTTAGCACTAGTCAGTGAGACTTTTTTTTCAGGATAGAAATTGGAAATTCAAATTTGGGATATAAATCCTGAATAAAGAATCACATTAACGTTAATATTCAATTCGCCAATCTTTAAAAATAATATACCGGCGAAGACATGAAGCTTAGCACCCACTGTTTGCAGATATGACAAAATTTGCAGGTGTAAAACGGCACCGCTACCAACCAAGACGGAGGATGGGACGACAATTTGATCTCCAAACTTAATTTGTTTATGTTCATTCGAATTTGACGGTGATTTTTTGTCGGTATTATTGCAATCTATTGAACGCTTCTGTTTTACAAGAAAATAGTTTATATTATATTATAATATATTATATCACATTATATTATATTACATGTATATTATATTATATTATATATTGCGTGTTATTTATTCTATGATTACTTGGATTAGGGTGCAGAGATTTTCGCATCAATTTAGTTGGGAAGGTCATTTGTATACATGTAAATATCGTCATCTTAGTTGGGAAGGTCATTTGTATACATGTACATATCGTCATCTTAGTTGGGAAGGCCATTTGCATACCTGTACATATCGTCGATTTAGCTGTGAATGCCGTTTGTATACATGTACATATCGTCATCTTAGCTGGGAAGGCCATTTGCATACATGTACATATCGTCGATTTAGCTGGGAAGGCCATGTGTGTACATGTCAATTTAGCTGGGTAGGTCACTTGTATACATGCACATATCGTCCATTTAGCTGGGAAGGCCATTTGTGTACATGTCAATTTAGCTGGGTAGGTCACTTGTATACATGCACATATCGTCCATTTAGCTGGGAAGGCCATTTGTGTACATGTCAATTTAGCTGGGTAGGTCACTTGTATACATGCACATATCGTCCATTTAGCTGGGAAGGCCATTTGTGTACATGTCAATTTAGCTGGGAAGGTCACTTGTATACATGCACATATCGTCCATTTAGCTGGGAAGGCCATTTGTGTACATGTCAATTTAGCTGGGAAGGTCATTGTATACATGTACATATCGTGCATTTAACTGAGAAAACTTTGTATACATGTACATATGGACAATTCAGATTTGAGGGACAGTTTCATACATGTACATATCAAGTCGTCAATTTTGCTGAGAAATGCCATTTGTATACATGTACATACCGTCATCATAGCTGGGAAGGCCATTTGTATACATATCGTCAATTTAGCTTGAAAGGTCATTTGTATGCATTTGTATATCGTCAATTTAGCTTGGAAGGTAATTGTTTACATTTAGATATAGTCAATTTAGCAGGGAAGGCCATTTGTATACATATACATATCGAAAGGAGAACGTAACCCACCACTTTCGTGATTCCAATAGAAGGTTACGTGACAATAGGTAATGGGGTCAGATGGCTCTGCGAAAACTCACTGTAACTTATCCCTCTGTGATGGATTCGGTGAGGCTTTTTCCACTCTTGATCATTTCGATGAGGCTGAAGAACACCACTGTAATAGGAATGAACAATTTTTACGAGTTGGATTTATGTTTGGGGTCGTGGGCAATAGCAAAGCCAAACAATTATTTGAGATTTATAACAGCATTATTCAACGCAGTGCTTTGGAATTCGGCTGTTCAATATCCTGATGCAATATTTCACCAAGTCTGGATGAATAATTTCCCCCGAATTACACCGTGATATTCTTTTCACATAAATTTGACCAGGAATCGCGCTCTGGGTGTGACCAGGCTAAGTGAAATGTGTCGTGGGGTGACCAATTGGATTACAAGAATATCAACAGCGCCTTGAGTGACAACGCCGCACAACGAGAACGCCCAGAATCAGAATACTCAACCCTATACCACACCAGACACGCTATCCCAGAGATGTCACTGAAATGACGGTTCAACACAGAATATGATCCTTTGACTTTCACGCAATATAGGACGTAGGCCTGCCGTCCTGTACACCGATACACACTCCAAGCTTTGTTACAGGCACAGATTTCTGAAAGAACCCACCCTGTTCCCAAGGGCGTCGTTACACTAAGAGAACAAAGGGAATCATAGTGATGCTTGAAGGGAAATCCAGCAACGGTAACTCTCACGAGACCCCAAGTGAATCAACAGGATGCCCTTGAGGTGGCATCAGGAGAATCCTTTGGATGCCTTGGGTTCTAGTTGGGAGAGGGAGAATTCATTGCTGGATTCCCCATTTCTCTCGGTGTTATGAATAAATTTTTATAAATGCGAACAACAACAACAGCGATGGTTTGCTACTGTCCGCTCCTGTTCCTAGTCTTGATAGAACTTCTCATAGTCTGATCAATTTGGCAAAAAATACCCTTAGAAACTGAGAAATTCTCACAAGAATTTAAGCACAATTTCCATGTGTGGATAGTATCAAACCTGTGTTCACATTGATGATTCATCCTTGTACATCATCGGGTTGATCCAAGAACTTGAGGGAGGCCGTATCACATTTGGAACAAAAGCTTTGCAAAACCATATGTTGGGGTGACGATAAATGAATCTGATGTGAAATATGACATCGATGGCATGAAGAAACTTAAGATTGCTGTGGATTTCACTGAACAAAGACGATCCATGGTAGATGCCAAACAACAGACAGGCGAAGATCTCACAGCCACGCGGGGGAATCATGTGGAGAAACTGGGGAATCAGGACGAATCCATGAGGTATCTTGTCGAGAACCAGGGGTATTTAACTGCCAGGTATCCATTCCGGCATCATAGTGAATTCTCTGGGGAATCGTTCTGATACCCAAGGGAATCTACCCGAGAACCAGGGGTCTCTAGCTTCTTGATACCCCTTTTGGCATCATGATGAATCCCCTTTTTCTCTCAGTGTAGGGAAGTCGCCTCGAAAAATCCTGAAGACGCCAGTGGTTCTTCTAGGTTTTTTTTCTGGACGGCTTTGTTCGTACGAAAGGGTACTAAGATAAAGGAATCATCCACGCGATTATAATGAACACATATTTATCATTATAACCTAACCAATAACAGACTTACCAACTTGTACATAGCGATTCTTCTTTACTTCTATTTATATCTCCCTCTGCTCTCTCATTGTTATTTATTATTTGATTATTTATTTTAATATTTAGCGCTGCAAAAGATCTTAAATGAACTAAGAAATGTACTGTGAAATTTAAATAAAACATTGAGTTGATGGGCCACGAAATCCGCATGGGAAGCGGACCTTAAGAATTGTGTTTATACGGACCTTAAGAATTGTGTTTATACGGACGAAAGCGAACAATTGGATGATTGGGCTATAAAAGCTGCCATTCCAAGCACAATATATTAGCGTAGATATTTTTTTCATCGCCGTGAAAAGACAGTTTACCAATAGTTTACAATGTAAGCATTACCTCATTACCATTAGTCCGGGAGCCACTCGTGAGAACATGTCATTCCGTAGCACCCCCCGCGTAGATTTTGTTTGACTTCTTTTTCGTGAAGATTAACATCTCCCGGTCAATTAAATACCTGATGTAGATATCTACGGTGGTGCCTAATGTTGCTACATGCAATCGTTTGATGCTGACTGGTTTTGAAAAATTTAAAACCGGAATGAGGGTAGGGGTAATTCAGCCCTCATATTTTTATTACCCCTGCGCTTCGCGATCTGAAACTTACTCAAATTTACCTCCGAATAATGACCTTTCAGATAAAACAGTCCAAATTCCTCTAGCTAATATAGTCACGTCATAGTGACGTCATAAGTTCGAGAAGCCTTTGTCTCATGAGTTTTGGAGAATATTTTCTCCGATTTTATCTGTTTCTTTCGCAGTAATCCATTTTTGATGACATTTGATATATTATCTTGATAGATATATGTCTCCCGTTTAATTCTAGACCAGATACGTCTTTCTACTAAGTCCCGTTTGACCTCAGCATGGATTCATATTGATGTTATCCGGTCCTGACACCATTAAATCCAAATGGGGGTAGGGGAGATTACCCTCCCATATTTTCTTTAGTTCGCGGTTTATCATACTGAAATGCTCCACGGATTGCTTTTGGATATCGACCTGAAAGATAGAGTAATCAGACTTCCGGTAACTGCTTTAGTTTCGTCGCTACGACGTCATGAATCTAGAATTGTATTTTTCCTTTATTTGTGTCTGATTATCGCGCCTTGTTCTGCTTTTTTCTTTCTTTATTTCTATAAAATGTTACGCTTATATCTGGATAGTGTTTCAAAAGTTTTCCTTTGAACTAAGTGTCGTATAGAAATAAATTAATATGATTTTGTGGGTAACAAACTAATAATCTGGCGTTCATAAAGTTAGGCCGCGGTTCGCAGTTCGTTATTCGGGACCAGTCATTCAGCGACTCATAACAGCGCCCCTAGAAGCGCCCCCTGGCGTCAAAATTGGAATATGAATATGCAAAGATATAGAGCATGACATTCTCTCTTGCTATGCAGAGTTTGGAGTTCAAAGTACTCATAATAAAAAAAATACAGATTTCCATATCTGAAGAAATAATTGCTGGGGTCCTTGAATAACGAACTGCGAACTGCGAACCGCGGTCTAACGTTATGAACGTATAATCTGGCCTGAAATAAGACCAAAAAAACCCAACAAAATCTGATTGAGAGTGTCCCACAAAAATCGGGTTTAGTTGGAATTCCTCATGTCTCTTGTCTTCTCAAGGTTATATTGTGAAAACTTGAATATAATGAATTTTGCATGGGTATACGTAACTTTAATACAATCACAGCAAGGGATTGGGAGGAAATATTAATTGTAATGAATGAGAAACGACTTTACTGCTGGAGATTGTCTGTTTGCTCAATCTTGTTTGCAATGAAATATGGGTAGAATCGAAATGGGGACCGTGTTGGGATGGTGTGATATCTCGGTAAACTAAGATGGTATAGGGGCCGTGAGGATACTTCATAGTCTCCACATGAACAGCTGCAATAAAAGCGCGGCCGAGATACTTAGGCTACGTTCGAGAATCCACCTCATTCTTGGGTCTGAATGTGAGGTGCCGAGGGAAGCCGAGTCACATGGTGGCCTTTTAGATGCCAGACGTCGTCAATTTTCCCCACCTTTCTGCATATCGCTCCAGTGTATATGGTAGGTATCTGCTGGTGGACTGTTAGTTTCCGAGGCACGCCTCCTGTACATGTCAGTCGACAAATATGTGTAGGTTTATTATTTTGATGGGAAATTTAAGCGGTACGACTTCGGGCATTACAGGTTAGTTTTTCAGGGTATTCTTGCATTTACCATGTTTACCCCATGCTGAGACATTTACGCCATCAGACGTCCTCGATGCTCATCCATTAAAATCAAACGAGTTATATTTTTTATCATTTAGATCAAACGAGTTATTTGTGTGAGCTGATCTGTCATCACAGCGCCCGAGCTAGTGTATCTAAATCCGCTCAAGCCGGTGCTAGGGGCCGTGTGGATACTTCATATTCTTCACGTGAACAGCTGCTATAACAGCGCGGCTGAGATACTAAGGCTAAGTCCACCGTATTCTCTGGTCTGAGGTCTGAATGTGAGGTGTCGAGAAAAGCTTGTGGTTGAGTCATATAGTTGCTTTTTAGCCACCAGACGTCAGTTTGTACCACCTCTTGTATATTGCTCCAATTAATCACATATATATATGCATCTCAGTTTGCCGAGACTGGCCTGATATTTGCAAAAATGGACAGAAGAGGGATGCGCAAATAACTGACGTCAAGATAACACAGCCTTACAATGCAACTGGATTTTAGCTAATTTTTGTTTTTGGCTATAACGGCTGAGGCTGTTCAATCTAATTAAAATTAAATCATATCTGCTCCCCCATTTGGATATGTCGCTTGAAGGATCTAACAGGATTGCAGTAACTCGAGTGAAAACCAATCCTGAGAACAATTCATAGTGCTTTGAAGGGAACATTAATGATAGAGAATTTTTGGTTGGCTCAGTCGACTTAGACGCCGCGGTCCCGACATTGTGGCACCATAATACGTGGTAGATATATAGACTGGTCTTTGGTGTAAACGTTAGGGTAAATGGACACTGTGATCCTATCTCCCCTCCCCGACTGCAAGTGGACTAGTCCAGATGTGACCATGATGTCATAATGCTATTAAATATTCATGGTAAGGGCGCTCAGAACACCAAATTCAACTGTAATACTTAATATTTTATATAGCGACATGTACGATCGGGGAGCATTGATAGGATATTTATTGAGATTGGGGGTTGTTTAGATATGTGTGTTTCACATAGTGTTCAAATGAACATCGCATTCAGAGCGTGACTGATACTCTGGACACTACTTGGAATTCATTTGGATAAAGAATAATGATCAGTGATTTCGGAGTTTATGTATAGAACATCATTATGTCTTACTGACATCATTGAAAACTGTTTTTCTTGTATTTATTTCATACACACTGGAATTGAGGTTAACTGTCATACGAAATAGGTCTTGCGATTATTGAAGCGGAATTTCTTTATGGAATGCGGCTGATTATTGAATATTGATATCGGATCTGACACTTGCTAGTGATATAACTATTGTATTGACAAATTCATATATATTGGATCTTTCTTTTCGTAACTTTTTTTTCATTTATCTTTGATACAAAAGGAAGGCACTGGAATGTTTGTTCTTGTTTGACAATATCAATTAAGCATCATAGTGTAATAGAACGTTCCCATGATGTATATCTAGCTTCAAGAATCGAACCAAAGAAACTGACAAGTATCCATTTTCGAATGAGATATATTTATCGAATTAATTTATATGAACTTTCAATTTCGACCATCCACATTCTTCTTTGATGTGGATGTTATACGAATTAGGTCTTTGGATTATACACGTTGGGTGGGCACGGGTTTCTGTAGCTTCAATGCATTTTGTCTCACTTCATGCATCATGTTTGAAAATAGTTTGATGGGATCTGCATTTCGTCTCCTCTCAACACTTTCTGACCTGAATCCATTCCTTTCATTTCATGTAACATTCATTCATTTCATCTAGCAAATTAACTGGTTTTCTCTTATTAGATATCGCAACATTGGTGAGACTAGAAAAGTTGAATTCATCTTCTTCCTCTATGTCCATAATTTCGACATGACACTGATGGAGTTAACAAATGCAAGCGGCAACTTTATATAGACCCGTTCTTGGTTAATAATTGACCACGTATACTGACAACAAGTCATATTACCCCACCGACAAATATACTGACTGCATATTTCTAAAAACATCACAAGAACCAAAAGTGGACCCCTGTGATGATTTTTATCTCAACTCCACTTTTATTTTGGCTGTTCATGTGAAGAAATTGAATGACATGACCACACGGCCCCTAACACTGACTTGGGCGGTGTTAGATACAAAATCACCCTTACCCCCATTCCTTGTTTGTTTTTGTGTTACTCAGAGAGCATTGGGAGAAAGCATCATGCGACCTTACTCATTACCGTCAACACCCCGTTCCAAGTAAGCCATGCATTCGTGGTCTTGAATACACACATCAAGCAAAAGCTGACAGGGTAAAAATACACCGTTGGAAAATTACAACAAAAGTCCCAGAAGAAAAATACTTCCTTGGTGATAATAACGACATAGTGACACCAATATTGAAGATAATCGGAATCGGATTGCTTTATCTGAATGATCCGTACACAGACTCAATATGTGTTAAATTTCATTGCGTTAGGATCGGGGAGAAATAAAATATTAGAACGTAATCACCCCTACCCCTATTTCGGCTTCATATTTCTCATGCTCTGGTGCCGTTAAACATGGTTATGTTGCATCCTTGAAGTGCATATTAGATGGTTACACCAGGTCTAGAATTAACGAAAAGAGAATCATCTTTCACAAATACAAATCAGGCAGAATGCAAAAGGAGTTTCTGCCAGTGCAAAACAAAAAATCGAGTCTCATTTCTAAAAAAATGGAGGAAAAATGTACCCTCCAAGTTATGACGTAATCATGACGTAAAAAACGTAAAAGGCGTAACTTGGATTACGTTATTTAATAGAACATTATTCAGAGGTCAGGTATGGGAAGTTACAGAAGGTTTAGTGCAAGCAAAAAAAAGATATACGCTCATAAATACCCCTACCCCCATCTTAGAGTTAATTTTGTCTTGTTCAGTGAGCGGTGAAGAAATGCATGCTGTGACCTTAGGCACCACCGTAGATGCCTACATCAGGTCTAGAACTGACCAGCAGATGATACTCGTTCATAAACAGTGGTCAAACTAAATCTACGCGGGGGGTGCTACGAAAACCTTATTTAGACCCCTTTTGCGATTTGGCTACCGGACTAGTACCACAATTGATCACGATGGTCTTGTTGATCAATGATATACATATGCAACTAAAACGGAACTTATACAGGTATAAAATTGTACTCTCAGATTCAGAACGCTCTTCCTTATCTCCTAGCTGCACATTTGGGGTGTTTGATCGATCCGATTTGGGTCCTTCTAGAATTTCCGTGTTTCGCTTCTGGTCATGAACTAGGGATTCCAACTGATGACAAATTTTCTTTAATAGTTCCGTTTGTTGCCGAAAAAGTTCAGTCTTGAGTTTCATCTTCACACACATTAGACTTTAGACTAAGTACTCACAATGGTAAATATAATATTAGAAGAAACTGATAGATTTTTACTAACTAGATTCACTAGTATGAACGATATATGAACTAATATATATATATATATTTCGGAAAACTAACAACACTTCAAAATTAAACATAGTATGAACTGTAATTCTAGAAATCTTCTGTATGTTCTGACTTGTGATGGATGTGGCGTTCATATATAGGCCAAACAGGGGACCGTCTGAAATCATGGACTCGCGTACACCGACAACAAATAGAAACACATAGATTACTTCACCTCAAAGTGAGTAAACATGTTGCAGATTGTGCTAGCCATCTTAAGATTACATTTTCCATTTTTCTGTTTTTACCTCCGTCGATTAGACGGAGGTCTAGGAGCGCAACGTGAAATCTCCCGCCAAATAATTGTCATATGGGGAACCCACGACTCATAGTATTTCCAATAGGGATCGTCATGGTTCCCGACGAAATCTTGAATTTTTTTTGGACACAAATGAATGCTTACGTCACAAAAGGTGTGTATCCTTTGCAGCGCTTCCACCGGGTCTCTTTATTCGAGGGTACTAAATTCGCGCGTGTACAGTATAGCTTCGCGCTGGTACAGATTGCCGGTTTTCGACGAAGACAAACCTGCGCTTTCATAAAGAGTAAATTTTCACGAAAGAAAAACTCGCATTCCAGATAGTATAATTGGAAACTTCCTCGAGAATCTCTGAATCGGCAAAAGATAAAGGACGAGTGTCATTCACCAGGATGCGAGTCGGAAGTGAGAAGTCAAATTCAAAGTCAGAGGTCAAAAACGTAAAACTCCGAAGAACTCTCTCGGCTTTTTCTTTTCTTTTTTTTTTAGTTGGGGGGCGAGGGTTGGGGAGATAGCGACTGAAAAAATATATCTTCCCATGCTTCAATCGTTATCTGTGAATCCGATCAACAACCTAGCCGGATAATCTGTCAAAAATTATCCGTCGTCTAGGTAAGGTTGAAGGGTCATCGGAAGCTCGAACTGTGATACAGGCAAAAACTGTTGTTGTTGTAGTCTGAAAAAATAACTCTGCCTCACGAGGCGCTCTCTAGGCTTTTTCTTTTCCTTTTGTTTGAAGATTGGGAGGGGGGGAGATAGCGACTGAAAATATATATCTTCCCATGATACTTCAATCGTGCGCTCATGAATTCCACGGAAAAGCGGACATTGCTAAACAGCCCTTTTTCGCATAAAATTCACTCCACATTCTGTCGTAGCCCCTATATTAGCATGTTGTTTGTTCTATTCGCTTCCTATGATCCCCGGGAACAAGCCAATAATAGAGAAGATGTGTTTTAATAGCGAAATATTTTTCCCGCAATTTTTTAACATGAAGAACTCGGGAAATTCTAAATTGTCAAAGAAGAAAAATTGCACTTTACTGAAAACTATACTATTTTGAAACATCTGCAGAAAAGATATGCATGTGGCGGGAGCTGTATACCTTAGTAAAAATAAGAGATCAGAGTTTTAATTTTCTAAGTAGAAGAGATAAATTCACTCTAGGAATATTTTTTGGAAGAAAATGTGTAATTAATAAAGCACTTTTACCGATAAGATTTAAAAAGCGCACTCGTGATTCCATCACGATTTTTTGTCGATTCCGTCACGGACTAGATTTAACCCCTGGGATGATCCAGTGGCGTTTTTCTCACGATAAAAAAAATCTTATCATCCTTGGGTACTGTATGTTAGTAAGAGATGTCATATAAGAATAGTCAGATTGAAACAGAGCAGCAAAAAAATAGACAAGCAACACTAGTCAAGAGTCATGTCCTTTTCAGGTGATTCCGTCACGAACATTTCGAAGCATGATTTACTGAAAATGCTGGATCATCTGTAGATTTTTCATGGATCCGTAAACAGATGTCATATAGAGTAGCAAACTAAACTTGAAACTACATGGGTATGACCACGGAACTTCCGAGTACATGACTTTGAATGAAGAAAAAGTCTTCCCAACGGTGAATCCGTCACGGTGGAATTCATGATCTGTGAATCCGATCAACAACCTAGCCCGGACTGTGATACAGGCAAAAACTGTTGTTGTTGTAGTCTAGAAAAATAACTGGCATGCACTCTATGGAGAAGGGCCTCGTGAGGCACAAAGTGCAATTTTTTGTTGTTGTTATCTGCAAATCCGCTCAACTCGATGGGTATCTTTCACTTGTTCTCACAGTTGCCTGGCCTGTGTGATATTGGGTGGTCGAAGTCTACGTATAGTTTTTTTCAATAAATTATGGAAATTAATATAAACATATATTTTTTTAAATAGATTTTTTTATAAGTGTATTTCTCCTTCATCTTTGGCTCAATTAAAGTCATTCTTTAAAATGTGAAGCCGAGTTAATACAGTTTTTAATTATCTACCAAACCCTGTCCTCTATGACGTAGAATAAAAGAGAAGTTGGGAATAGAACCGCTCAACACAGTCATTTCTAAACATCAAGTTGTACATAAGTATTTTTACTTACTCTGTACAAGCTGAGGGCATTTTTGTGGCTTTTGAAAATTTTGAGATTTTTGCGAATCTGTCCATATTTAAACTAAGCGACGTCCAAGCGAGCTAATGGACGCGCGTTATATTCATATCAAGTATGGTGCGGCTTGTGTTCAATGAGGCTTGGAATGTTTATACAATTAATTTTCTTCTCACTGTTACACAATAAATATTTGCTGCGTGGAATCCAGTCATTTGTTCCATAGGGGCAATATTCTCAGCAGCCATCACCATTCAATGTGAATGTGATACATGTACAAGTCCATGGTCATTGATACAGTAAGGTGAAGGCGAAGGTGACCTGTAACACCAGTATACAGAATTATACCAAGCGCATTGAATCCTCATCATATGATGTTGAGACAGATCAGAACGAAGTGTCGGTAAAATGAGGTGTGTTTTGAAGAGCATTCTCTCATCAAAGATGATGCTATACTGTACACATACAAAATATGAAGTGTTGCTGTGTTGGGCCTATAGCACAAAATCACAAGCAAGTTGGTACAACTAGGCACACAGGGTCTCATTTCTGTCGCTAACGTGTTGATTTGGGTGAGGAGATCCTCTCATGGGGAGGTGTGGATGGGATGGGGCCTAAT
>JAVTVY010033695.1:0-147864 GCA_036873755.1 Hanleya hanleyi | reverse complement strand
TCCGAGTACATGTATTTAACATCACTGATCTGGGATAATTGAGAGAATTATGGACCTACATACATAGTTTATGTGTGTCCAACCTTCCTACACATAGCATAGGTGATCGGACTTCACACAGCGACCTATGTATTCCGAGTACATGTTATATCACTGATTTGAGTGAGCTAGTTAATTGCATTTTATCACAGATTAGTTATGGGACCTACATACATAGTTTATGTGTGTCCAACCTTCCTACACATAGTATAGGTGATCGGACTTCACACAGCGACCTATGTATTCTGAGTACATGTTACATCACTGATTTGAGTGAGCTAGTTAATTGCATTTTATCACAGATTAGTTTGGGACCTACATACATAGTTTATGTGTGTCCAACCTTCCTACACATAGTATAGGTGATCGGACTTCACACAGCGACCTATGTATTCTGAGTACATGTAATATCACTGATTTGAGTGAGGTAGTTAATTGCATTTTATCACAGATTAGTTATGGGACCTACATACATAGTTTATGTGTGTCCAACATTCCTACACATAGTATAGGTGATCGGACTTCACACAGCGACCTATGTATTCTGAGTACATGTAATATCACTGATTTGAGTGAGCTAGTTAATTACATTTTATCACAGATTAGTTATGGGACCTACATACATAGTTTATGTGTGTCCAACCTTCCTACACATAGTATAGGTGATCGGACTTCACACAGCGACCTATGTATTCTGAGTACATGTTATATCACTGATTTGAGTGAGGTAGTTAATTGCATTTTATCACAGATTAGTTATGGGACCTACATACATAGTTTATGTGTGTCCAACCTTCCTACACATAGTATAGGTGATCGGATTTCGCACAGCGACCTATGTATTCTGAGTACATGTAATATCAATGATTTGAGTGAGCTAGTTAATTGCATTTTATCACATATTAGTTGGGACCTATATACATAGTTTATGTGTGTCCAACCTTCCTACACAGAGTATAGGTTATCAGACTTCAAACAGCGACCTATGTATTCCGAGTACATGTATTTAACATCACTGATCTGGGATAATTGAGAGAATTATGGACCTACATACATAGTTTATGTGTGTCCAACCTTCCTACACAGAGTACAGGTGATCGGACTTCACACAGCGACCTATGTATTCCGAGTACAGGTATTGTAATATCACTGATCTGGGATATTTGAGTGAGATAGTTAACTGCATTTTATCAGATTAGTTATGGGACCTACATACATAGTTTATGTGTGTCCAACCTTCCTACACATAGTATATAGGTGATCGGACTTCACACAGCGACCTATGTATTCTGAGTACTTGTTATATCACTGATTTGAATGAACTAGTTAATTGCATTTTATCACAGATTAGTTATGGGACCTACATACATAGTTTATGTGTGTCCAACATTTCTACACATAGTATAGCTGATCGGACTTCACACAGCGACCTATGTATTCTGAGTACATGTTATATCACTGATTTGAGTGAGCTAGTTAATTGCATTTTATCACAGATTAGTTATGGGATCTACATACATAGTTTATGTGTGTCCAACCTTCAGACACATAGTATAGGTGATCGGACTTCACACAGCGACCTATGTATTCTGAGTACATGTAATATCAATGACTTGAGTGAGCTAGCTAATTGCATTTTATCACATATTAGTTGTGACCTATATACATAGTTTGTGTGTCCAACCTTCCTACACAGAGTATAGGTGATCGGACTTCACACAGCGACCTATGCATTCCGAGTACATGTATTTAACATCACTGATCTGGGATAATTGAGAGAATTATTTAATTGCATTTTATCACAGTTTAGTAATGGGACATACATACATAGTTTATGTGTGTCCAACCTATCACTGATCAGGGATATTTGAGAGAGCCAGTTAATTGCACATTATCAGAGTTTAGTAAAAGGACCTACATACATAGTTTATGTGTGTCCAACCTTCATGTATTGCAATATCATCAGGAACATTTGTGTGAGCTAGCTAATTGCATTTTATCAAAGTTTAGTTATGGGACCTAAATACACAGTTGAAGTGTGTAAGACCTTCCTACAAAGAGTATAAGCGGTCAGAATTCACACAGTGACTTATGTACCCGAATCAAATTATATTACACAATGTATTAATGATCTGGAACATACCGAGTCATAATATGGTAAATAAAAATTTATATCCACCTTCCTGTACAGAGTACAGGCCTTATTTTTTTCAAAATCTGGCGTGAACGATTTACCGTTCGCGTGATTTTTTGCGTACGTAACCGATCGTTCGGTTACGCACCAAGTTCGCTGCGTAACCGATCGGTTACGTGAAAGGTTACGTAAATTTAATACATATTACCATTTGCTCAAGGACACGAACAATATACGAGAAAAAAATAACTGCCGACCACGCTGACGTAATGCCGCTGCTCTCTCTTGCCCCGGTAATTGTGACAAATTCAAACTGCTTGACATGGACAGTACGACACTTGACAGCCACATCGTGATATTTTCCCGTCACACGACTATTGTGTATTCACTAATGATTAATTGCCATACCATTTATAAACCGACGGAATCTATGCTTAATTTCTAATAGAACAGCTGTAAATCCAATCTGTAAACCCGCTCTAGTCCGTATCATCAGTTTGCCATGAGGCTTATGTCTGTCCCATTCTGATTTTGACTCCAGGGGTGAAAGAGCACGCATACACAATTAACTGTTTTCCCATTGTTCAAACAAAAAGATATTTATTCTCCCGAAACAATGAGAACATTACACTAGTGTGAAAAGAATAAAGATTATCTTACTGTTCATAAGAGAACAAATACCAACGAAATGCTATTTGATTTACGGAGAAACTTAACTACAATCCATCTCCCCCACAGTTTTCATTGTTTTCGGACATGAACCACACTGGCCGGGATAGACTCACTTGAGTCACTTGGCAAAATCAACAGGGGTGAAAGGTGTAACAAAGCTGAATACGAGTTCATATTTATTTGATCATATGAATATTTTATACCCGTCAAAACGGTGGCATTATTTCAATGACATAAGAATAAGGTAACGGTTCATTCGAATACAAAACCCAAGAATGATGGTGTTGTAATTTGCATGCGACGGTCTTTCCACCCCCCGTGATCACCAGACTTCATGATTGAGATCGCCCGGTGCTGGCAGCACGTGTTGAGGTCAACATGCTGTAAATGGCAGTGCTGACCTATTTCCATCTGGGCATGCGTAATTGTCTGGCCAGTGAAAAAGAAACCACTCCGACACAAACAATTTAACCAGGCCATAAGCAATTCATGATTTATCAAACAACCACGGCCGTGTAAATTAGCCTGCCAGTCGACAATAGGAGAAAGAGAAAGTGCACGGTATACGCGCAAATATAACTGTCGCCACTTATTTTATTTCCAGTTTGTGCAGACAGACACTGCCGACTTATGAAAATAAGCTAGCAGATAAAATTCGCCCCACGTCGTGAACGGTGACCGTTCGCGTAAAATACGATTTGTGTAACCTTCACGTAACCTGAACGAGCGTTCGCGTCAAAAAATAAGGCCTGGTACATGTAAAGGTGGTCAGACTTCACACATTGACTTTTGTATCTGAAGTCAATTATTCGTCATGTATCGATGATTTGTGATATATCGAGTGTTGCATTGTTTTCTTGTATTCAACATCACAGTTAATTCATAGTAAACAACACCCTTGTCTTCTCATCTACATGTAGCTGCAGAGTGTTATGTTGGGCCATCTGCTTCAACAGATGAGAGGGCTACAGGTATATGCACATTGTTCATCATTCTATCACAGTAATGAGACTTTGTTTGCATACGATGGTGTCACTTTTCTATCACCAGTAGTATGCCGGCCATTGTGGTTGATTTTTTTGTAAGGGTGTTCAGGAATGGTGAAGATTCAACACAGTTCCGTTTTGTTCCTCTTCTATATGTAATATGGTACCACAGCTTTAGCCTGAATATTTGTTGCATCACATTACCATTTCATCTTTTCTGTCACATCCAATGATACCGGTAGCCATTATCTTGTGATGCAGGCATGTCAGAGACCAATTATTTTACATAGTCCAAGTTATGAAATAATGCACACACTTCCACCATCATCCGAAACCCTGTAATGTATCATCCGAAACCCTGTAATGTAATGATCCGCACTGTGACGTGTCTCTGATCTTTCTTGCAAGCAGTTGGTCCTATTAAACAAATAAAGAATTGTGCAATATAATTTGTCTTCACTATCCTGTCAATACAAGCTTACATTTGCAAGTACCATTCTATAAAATCTGAACTCATCAACTGTACATTGAGCCATCTGCAGATGAAGCCTTGATGACCCCCCCCCACTCACCAACAGAGTGGCAAAATTGTTCATTCTTGTTGCTGGTTTTAGTATGGTCTATGAGCATCATATATCTGATTATTAGCATTGAAAATGACAGATTATTCCTTACATCTTCAATCGCGATAAAATCCATTACAAGATGATGATGTTCACTCTGTGGGAGCCATATACACTGTCGCCTCCTTCATCTTCCTCCAACAGTCAGACTCAAACAAATGGCTTCTTTCTGACCTTCTCCCTGTTACACTTTCTGTAGGAGAAAATATTAAATGGAGTAAGATCTAATATAACTAATTTATTCATAAAGGTTGGGGGAAATATCCCGATTTTCATGACAAGCACTCACTCACTCGGCCCCTCGCAACCCCTGGCAATTTCTCATGCCACCACCCTGCCTCGGGAATATCTCATGAAATCAATCCCACATGGTCTTGCCACATAAAAATAGTATATATTTTCAGAACCCCCCCCCCTCCTCCCCCACACACACACTTTACCACCATGCCCCCTTATCTGGTTTGGAAAAAAAAATCATAATTACTAACATGGATATTATAGTATACTAATTTGGTAGCTACCACCCTATGTTGCATGTTTGTAAATCTCATCCATTTGCCTCTTGACCCCGCCCCCCCCCTCCCCCCTAACTGGATGTGTGTGTAGTGGGCATGGTGGGGGTTATGTAGTGGGCATGCTGGGGGGGGGGCTTTATGGGGTAATACATGGTACAGCTATGATGTATCATTTATCAAGTCTTATCAATTTCCTTTGATTATGTACTTGTAATGTATTCACTTTACTACTTGTCATCCATCATGGTGTATTTCATAAACATCAAAATGACTTCTTCATCGATCAGGCACTAGGGCAGCTGGACTTCTCACACTTCTCACTTGATCGCTGGATAAACAGTTACACAATGTTGACATGATATTACCCCATTGGACACAAAATGTTGCCAACATTTGATATAGTCTTACGACATTATGTAACTATTATAAATTCATTGGACTGATTAGAATTTCAGGCAAAATTGAGGGGTGACTGAATGTTAATAGATGTTTTGAATTATTATAGGATTATAACATGCATAGGAATATGTCCAGTGAACAATACTATATAATGTCTTAATGTATTTTTTTTTTTGGAATAGGAGATTAATGCATATTAGTTTGCAAGGACCTTAGAGTTTAACAATCCACAAAGCGTATTGCAAGTATTTTTGTGGACAACGCGGCTGATAATTACTGGTATCCATATGTATATAGCTGTTGACCTATGCAGATAGTGACAGTTTAATTAATTCTATTTTGGAAATACATAGGAAATTATATAGCCTGTAAGGGCCTTAGATTGCACTCATCCACAACTGGTATGGAAAAACGACATGCTAAATGTAATAAGTGATTGGAAATTGCAAAATGCCGCCAAGTGGTAACAGTAAATTATATCAATGACATATTAAAACAGACAACAGACAGCAAAATTCTTTCACGCAATGAATAAATGAACGGAGAATGAACAATGAAGCATAGCCCAGTTTTCGACACGGCTTCGATTTCAAAACATAAAGCGAAAGCAACGGGGACGAGATTTCTGTGCGTAACATATTCAGTGTTGAAGCGCAGTTCAAACAATTGTTTGTCCATATTACTTACCAGAAAACAGATGTAACGGGACGAGTAATGTTCATTGTTAAGCTGCCAACAACACCACACGCTCTCCTCCTCACACTGCAATCCACCAGGTGGCGCTTCATATAACGAAGGACGATAACCGATGGCCAGTTGAACCATAGACCAGTTGAACGTTGAACCAAAAAGTGGTTCTTTTGACGACCACCGCGGGAAAAACAATAACGAGGGCGGGAAATACGTTGAACCGAACAGTTGAACGTATACTCGATCGGGAATAATTTTGACCCACACAACAGTATTACGTATTTCATTTTTGATAACTTCTATGATTGTTTCTGACTGTTGATAGGCTATTTTATGAGGGAAAATAGTAATATGCCATCAAAATAAGTGCATAACAGCGAAGTTTCCCAAATCGACACGCGTTATTAACGACTTGGACATTCAGTTTTAAGCATAACCACATGGTTTATTTGGAAAAGTCTGCAGAATTTAACTTAATATTAATAAGAAAATTACTCCCTGTTCTCAGACATTCATACCCCATTGTTTCGGTCATGTTGGTGTCGTTTTACCATGCACGGAGTTTCATGTGGTTGAACGTATAACCAGTTATAGGTTGAATGTAGAACCAATAATAGGTTCAACGTTCACGCCCAAGCTAGTATCATGTGGTTATACGTAGAACCAGTTATAGGTTGAAAGAAGAACCAATAACAGGTTCAACGTTTACCTCCATGCAAGTATCAATATATGCTTGAATTCGAACTGAAAACGTTCAACCAGATTCCGGGTAAACGTTTACTGTCATTAAAAATTGGTTCAACCTTGAACTGATAACAGGTTGAACATTTACTCCCTGAGATTGGCCGTTTTTACAGTGAAGAGGGTTTTTTTTGGGGGGGGGGGGAGGCGGTGGTATTACGGTGAAGTGTCGAATATGGGGTCTCTATATATAACACCATTCTTTATATAAAACTACAGAGACCTCATATTTCGACACTTCATCGTAATACCACTGTCCACACTCCTCAAAACTCTTGTTTTGAGGGCCTGTTCCAGGGAGTAAACCCTTTCATGTTCATGCACACTGCCTGGAAATGATGGACTATTTAGATACGGTACTGTTTCCCGATATTGTTGGTCCACGTGCTATCGTTTTTAATTACTGTAGGCGTAATTTTTAAATTGTTTCGCCAAGCTAGCCACCTGACTGGCTAACAAATATTCCGTGCTATTATATCTGAGTTTACTGAGATTGGGCATTTATGCTACTTTATACTTACTAACTAAGGAGACCTTTGGTCCAGAACTGTTCATGGCACTTTATACTTATTAAGTCCGGATCCTCCTGGCCTCGAAGTGTCCTTTATATTCTACTTGCATGGACCTGTCCCCTTTTCCAAACTAGATGTATTTTTATTTTTAGACATTTATTTTATTTTTAAGAACCGGGACTTCATAAGACTTCCATCCTCCAAACAACTGTATATAAAATGTACACAGAAGTACGGTATGACAAAAAAAAACAACGTTCACAGCACTTGCATGGTGTGTATCTGTTATACACGCTTTTGTACACATCAACGTACTTTCGGTATAATTTGGTTCCAGAACTGAAATACACGAAACTGTATAGATGTGTACACACCATAGTGCATGATAATTTTTGCCAAACATTTGTCTACTTTTTTTCAGAGACAGTATTTTTTCAGAGTGTCCCTCTTGGAAATATTAATGGAATTGTCAGATGCAAAGAGCTGCGTTCTGGTGCATTCTGCAGGATTATCACGCATTTGTCACTCTTTTCCAAAAAACATCAAAACTATATATAAATCTGTATTATGCGACGTCTGTATGGATCCGCGAGATCTCGGCTTTCAACCTCATGTTAGACGACACAGACCAGGCATGCAGTTCTAAGCATTTTTCGATAGGGGGAAGGAGAGGGGGAGGGGGGTAATAATCCATGGAAAATTATCGCAAATCATCACTCAGTTGTATCGCTCGTATTTTTGGTTGTTTTATGTGTTTTGATGCCGCATATATAGTCGCTCATGGATTTTTTTATATCTAAAGTTAGAAAATGCATGGTGTGCATTTTGACGGAATATTTTGACTTCGAAGAACTTTTGTAGAATGTAACGATACCAACTCACTTCCCCCTTCATATTTCCGGGAGTTTCTGTCTCTCTCTCGCTATATATATACCGTATATATATTTTTAATCTGGATGTAGAATGATGCTTTGCATTTTTGCTGTATATTTTCCATGTGTAAAAACTTTTACACTTCTGGATGAACGTAGGCCTACATCCGGAGCTCAGTCCCGAGTGTTTTTGACTGCATGGACCTGTCCAATTATCAAACTGTAGTCTGAGAAGGTATAGGTTCAGCTTTCATTTCTTATTATTAAGTTAATAAAGCTTTATTATGCAGACGTTCCTTCTGCATTTTTTTGTTTTTGTTTTTTGTTTTTGTTTTTAATTTTCAGGTGCAAAACATTGCGTTCTGGTGCATTCTGGTTGTGAGATTATCACATTTGTCATTCTCTCCGGAAAAGCATGAATAAATGTATTATTAAAGTATAGGGCCTAGATCTCCTTAATTTAGAGATCTAGATATATTATATTTCATTGGGACGGGGTGAACTCTCCTCTCCCTCTACCGGCTGTTTCGGCTGGTTTGTGAAGGACGATTCAGCTAGGGGCCGATAGAGTTATTTTTCAACGTATCTCATCTTTCTACATTTATCACGTTTTACATGTATCGCCTCCGACCCTGGTGGAATATATCTGCGCGCGAATTTAAATAAACTCGAAATAAATCCCGGACTATCGTTCATCGTGATCGATCCCTTCGTTTGTTCAAGAATGACGGAAGTTAACAGATAAAATGAAATAATGAATACGCCTAAATAATGTGAATTCAGTTGTACACAAAGAGGATAAAGAGTGGCACAACACTAGACCAATACGAAATGAAGTGATACTACATGATAAGAAGACAAAAAAAGTTGGTTTCGCTGGGGGTCGAACCCAGGACCTCTCGCGTGTGAGGCGAGCGTGATAACCACTACACTACGAAACCGATCTTCGTTGCTCACCGGATTAAAATTATCTATAAGTTGAAATGGGTGGAGACATTACATTTCACGGTTTTTCTGTTTGATACATGCTAAAAACTGACATACAGATACCCAAGTTCACTCAGTGAGCACAATATGATGAGTAGCATTGTCTCAAATGATGAAATGTTATAAATCCTTTCTAAAACAAACAACACGCACTGAAAGAATGTTGGTCACGCATGATAGCTATCCCACAATTCATTGCGAATTCTCAACATAAAGAAGAAGAAAATGGCGGCCATATTTATTGCAGTTCTCTCAAAATCTGGGAGAAATTTTGCCGCGAATTAGCGTTGTTGTTGTAGCGTTCTGTGATGCTCTATCTTGGTAAGTTTATAGACTATGTACTGGGGAGCAATACTATCTATGAATAGATGGTTCAAATGTTGATCAAATTCATATTTTCTTCCTCTGCGCATGAACAAGTCGCCAACCTGTTTGTCACGTTTGTGAGTCGACTTTGAAAAGTGATCGAAAGGTGAATTTCATTTCTCTCGTGTTTGGTCATCCCTAGAATTACAGTGCATCTGTTAAAAACGAATTTACATTTTTGTAAATATTAGATATGTATAGTTTACCAGCTAAAGCGCTTGTTGATCCCGAATTTTCTCAGGAAAACTCGCTCAGGCGTCCGACTCCAAGCAAGTATGGCCGACATCCCTTCGCGTCGGAGGTGTGACACTTTACATTCCCGATTTCATGTGTTTGTTTACGTAATACCCTCTGGGATCACCCCTTTTCTTTTTCAGAAACAACATTTTAACAGATGTTCATTGGTTTGAATGTTGATAAATCCTGTATTTTAATTATTTTTACCGATTTTCAGGGTAGGTGTCTTGACATATGTCCGAGGAAAACGAAGTGGTTTCTTGTTGAAAATGATTGTAATTATCGAAAACAACGTTTACTTATGTAAATTTCATTGTAGCCAATATGTAAATGTACATTTTCCACAAATTCTGTATCATTTCTTCCATATGGACTCCAGCCTTCTGCATTTTAGACTATAGAAAAACAAGGAGATTAGAAATTGTGAATATTTTCTGGCATTTTGGTGGTTGTTATACACATAAAAATCATTAAAAATGATGATTTTACCATTTCATTGAATGTGTTTCATCCCAATTTTCTGTTTATACATTCTTTGGTGCAATGACTTTCAAATGACCTTGAATTTTCCAACTTCAGAAGAGGGCCCATTTTCACAATTTTCACCTTAATTTCTGAATTCTTGCTATTCTAAGGGAAATTTGACCATTGTGTGATGTTTGTAATTGATATTTTTAATGGATTTTTCAACTTTTTACTCAGGTTTTGGTGCTTTTTGCTGCTGTCTTTGCTGGCTGATAATAATTACTGTATTTTACACCCAAAACACCCAAATTGTCTTCTTGTTCGAGTTTTTTGAAATATTGTGTAATTCTGCCACATTCTGCAGGTTCTCGATATTTGGCATTTCTTTTGGGACAGACATAATATGGGGGTTATCCCTTCTAAAGGTTATTCATATATACATACCTTTCACATATTGTTTTATATCTTCTTTCTATTGGGTTGGAGTGTTTAGAAGAGGTTACATTTATTCGTCGCTTTCACATGCTCCATTTCCTCAGTTGAAGTCACTTTCAGATGCACTTTACAGTTAACCATGTACCCATAGATCATCTTATACATGCCTGCTTGCATCTTCTGTAGCTGCTTTTGCATGTAATATAAGCAGAGCATCTCCAAGTATCAGTATCGTACCTAAAATTTATTTACCGGCAATATTGGGATGAAACTTTAGAAAAATCAGAGGAGTAAATATGATGGACATGGTAAAATATGTGTTGAAGTTCTGAGTAGCTGTTAGAGCTGAAGAAACACAAACTGATACAGTATTGTTGGAAAAATTTCAGTTTATGCTGCATATTCCATGCCATTATTACTCTTGTCAGATTTCCTAAATTTTCTACGAAATCCAGTCTTGAAAAAGGGGCGCCTGAATCTAGTCAAACACACTGAGTCCCCCTCTGAAATATTTTTAGCTACTGCAAAAGTTCCATGCTAACTCTTTGTTTTAGCTTGTTCGCTAAGCCATAGAATTGCCCACGTGATCTTCTTTTGGTGTTACATCACTTTCGTTGAAGTTTGTGGGTTTACAACTTCATACATTCCAGTCTACCAATTAGGTTGACGACATGCTTGGCATGCATGACTAGAGCAGCGTCTATGGATGAAGTTGTTTCTATGGAACAGAAAGGATGATGTAACAGTGTCCTCGAGTGGACATTCATTGATACATTATCTTCTTGTTAAACAGACACCTGGTGGCTAGGCCCTCTGTCCTACAACTTGTGCAAGTTGTTGTTGTTGCATCAACTTTATACTATTACTGTTGGATGTTCAGCATTTCTTACATCAAATATCTATTATATGTTTACAATATTGTTCCCATTTTGTAAATATATTTCCATCTTTGTGAAAGGAGTGCCTAAATTGACATATTGGAATGTTTCATTGTTGGCACATGTGCTTGGACATGGAAACAAACCTCTCGACAGCAGTTATTGTGCTAAGTTTACTTTTAAAAAATGCTGTAAGCTAGTTTATTTACTTATTATTATTTGTTTTGTATAATTTTGTGTATTTTCTAGTACATTTCTTGAAGACTGTACTTCATTTTTGATATCTGAGATGCTAATATGAACTTGGTAGTTATTGCTTGTATTATTATAAGACCTAGCACTACTGAGACCTCTAGTAGAAAATGCTTTGTAAAGTGCCATCATTGAATGTGGACCAAGCTAAATTGTATTTATTTCAGTTCCCCATACCATTAGCTTCATTTCAACGACAGACTTTTCAAAATTTGAATGGGACCCATTTTTGCAATTTTCATGTGAAATTGAAGGTTTGTGGTTAATCATGGCCCAGTTTTACTGTACTGCATGCATCATTCTGTATTAAAATGTTGATAACTTGTGTATTAGCGAAGTTCAGTCTATGGATTTATCTGTTATTTTATGTATTAATGACCATAGTTCATTTATTTACACCCATATTTTTGATTTAGGTAATTTTAGTCCAATTTACCATGTTTATGACTTCGTTATTTTTGCTATATATTCAGTGCAACATAATACTGAAGGAAAAGGAAAGGATGGTGTACACCATACATACTCATTGTGTGGGACATTGTTTATTGTGAAAATATTATAAGAATGCTTGTACGGGAAGGAAAGATGCAATTTATAGAGAGTTTTATCGTCGCCCAAAAATTGTGGGATGCTCGGACCATTTTAATGGGTAAATGGATTCACAAAATACACCATTCTGATAGTTTCCCTGTTGTTTAGGTATTTGCAGGATGCTCAGTGGCACTATTAATGGAATTTCAAGAGCAAAACTGCTTGTCTTTAGAAACGGGAGACCATTTTGATGATCCGAATATTTTAATAAAGAAAAACCATTGCAGTATTGAGTAACAACTGGTTGGAGTCTCAGTACTACATGCTATCAGGTTGCATCGGTGTAGTTATTTAAAGGTTATACCAAATGACTCTATACTACTTTGCATTAAAACATACCCAGTAGTGTTCCAAACAACAAATTAGTATTTTTTTCGTGAATAATGTCGTCGAAGTGGGTTTTAGGACACGAATAACACACATGTGGGAGAAAACGTATTGGAGCCATGACCTCTGGTGCATGACGTCACAACCTGATTACGATTGCGCCGTAAACGTCATGACGTCGGGCGTTGTTACGAAAGATTCACCCAACTGTGGGTGATCTAGCGTGATGTCGCTGACATTTTGACGTCACAACAGGCATTTGACCGAGATCGTAATCAGGCTGTGACGTCACAAGTCAAGCGATCACAGCTTTTCCTGTCTTGAAAGGGGCGTGAAATTGTCACACTTTACTGCTGCTATTTCCAAACTTGGGCAGTTTGAAAACATACAAAAATGTAAAACAAGTCTATATAATCACCTCTACAACAATTTAGCACAAGAAAGTAGCAGATTTTGAGACCATTTTGTATAACCTTTAACTGATTATCCATACTGGCAATGAATGGTCAGTTTTTGTCTTAAATGAGAAACCCTTCAATAACTTCTTTAAATCGTGTTTTATAACTCAGTTTACAGGTTATTTCCAGAGCTTGAATGGAATGAGGCTATTGAGATGCTCATTGTGCATCCATTGATTTTATTTGAATTAAGTAATATTCTATAAAATATGGAGTATCCAAAGAAATCTTTCCTTTATGCTTGCAAGCATCACAGTTACAATGTGTTCATAATTCATTGTAAGGTTTCCAAGACTAAAATATTTCAAGTTAGTTGATGTTGTTTCACGAGTGATCATACAGATAAGACTTGTTTTGTGACGATGTCCTTACTATTTTATAATTCATTACGAAACAATTTATATCCAGGAATGATAGTCCGTTTTATAATTGTATAACTATTAAAGATACCTTTGTCATTATCGAAAGCCTTAATGTGAACAATAACAAATCTCCATGCTTTTGATATGGTCAAATGGAATTTTATTAGTTTTCTTTCAAAGCAAATAATTAATAATGTGCTGCTCCAATTACCTTTCCTGATTCACAAGTGATCTACTAACAGTTACTGCATCATCCAGTGATCCATTAAGAGTTCCTGTTTCACAAGTGAGTCATCAGCATCTCTTGCTAAACAAGTGAGCGATTGACAGCAAATCCACTGCACAGTGAACCATCGACTACATCTTCATCATTGATGGAACTTTAGTAGTTTTGCACAGGAACTTAATTGAGGCACTTTCATTTCTGCTTCTCAATTAAGGTATCTTTAGTTCTTGCTTCACCAGTGAAGCACTGTAACACTTCCTGCTTCACTAGTGAGCCACTTCATTCTGCTACACATGAGAGCCAATAACAGTTGCCGCTTCACTGGTGAGCCACTTAGTTCTGCTACACATGAGCGCCAATAAACAGTTGCTGCTTCACTAGTGAGCTACTTTGTTCTGCTACACATGAGAGCCAATAACAGTTGCCGCTTCACTGGTGAGCCACTTAGTTCTGCTACACATGAGCGCCAATAACAGTTGCTGCTTCACTAGTGAGCTACTTTGTTCTGCTACACATGAGAGCCAGTAGCAGTTGCTGGTTCACTAGTGAGCTACTTTGTTCTGCTACACATGAGAGCCAATAACAGTTGCTGCTTCACTAGTGAGCCACTTAGTTCTGCTACACGCGAGACCCAGTAACAGTTCCTGCTTCACTAGTGAGCTACGGTACTAAGTTCTGCTACACATGAGAGCCAGTAACAGTTCCTGCTTCACTAGTGAGCCACTTCGATCTGCTACACGTGAGAGCCAGTAACAGATCATGCTTCACTAGTGAGCTACTAAGTTCTGCTACACATGAGAGCCAGTAGCAGTTCCTGCTTCACTAGTGAGCCACTTTATTCTGCTACACATGAGAGCCAATAACAGTTGCTGCTTCACTAGTGAGCCACTTAGTTCTGCTACACGTGAGGCCCAGTAACAGTTCCTGCTTCACTAGTGAGCCACTTCGTTCTGCTACACATGAGAGCCAATAACAGTTGCTGCTTCACTGGTGAGCCACTTAGTTCTGCTACACATGATAGCCACTAACAGTTGCTGCTTCACTAGTGAGCCACTTAGTTCTGCTACAAGTGAGAGCCAGTAACAGTTCCTGCTTCACTAGTGAGCCACTTCATTCTGCTACACATGAGAGCCAATAACAGTTGCTGCTTCACTAGTGAGCCACTTAGTTCTGCTACACGTGAGGTCCAGTAACAGTTCCTGCTTCACTAGTGAGCCACTTCGTTCTGCTACACATGAGAGCCAATAACAGTTGCTGCTTCACTGGTGAGCCACTTAGTTCTGCTACACATGATAGCCACTAACAGTTGCTGCTTCACTAGTGAGCCACTTAGTTCTGCTACAAGTGAGAGCCAGTAACAGTTGCTGCTTCACTAGTGAGCCACTTAGTTCTTCAACACATGAGAGCCAATAACAGTTGCTGCTTCACTAGTGAGTCGCTTAGTTCTGCTACACGTGAGAGCCAGCAACAGTTCCTGGTTCACTAGTGAGCTACTAAGTTCTGCTACACATGAGAACCAATAACAGTTCCTGCTTCACTAGCGAGCCACTTCGTTCTGCTACACATGAGAGCCAATAACAGTTGCTGCTTCACTAGTGAGCCACTTAGTTCTGCTACACGTGAGGCCCAGTAACAGTTCCTGCTTCACTAGTGAGCTACTAAGTTCTGCTACACATGAGAGCCAGTAGCAGTTCCTGCTTCACTAGTGAGCCACTTAGTTCTGCTACATGTGAGGCCCAGTAACAGTTCCTCCTTCACTAGTGAGCCACTTCGTTCTGCTACACGTGAGATCCAGTAACAATTTCTGCTTCACCAGTGACAGGGATTCATAGAAGTCGTCTTTTAGGGCCGGTTATCGGTCCTAAAAAAAATTGAGAAACTCAATTTGTGGGGGAAAAAACTGAATTTGTGACCAGTTGTGACCAATAATTTAGAGAAACTGAATTTCAACCGAGACGAAAAACTCAATTTGAGCTAATTAAAACTGAATATGAATTGCGTAACTTACTGTTCAATATTTATTTACACGTGTTGACGGAGAAAACCTCAGCTCGACACGGCGCTAAACAACCTGCCATTTTATGCGCATGACTGTAATATCTAGCTCGGGTGCCCTTCGAAATTGCTTAGTTGCGAGGTTACGAAGGGTTCCCGAAAGACTTTTTCGCGAGACTTACGAGAAAAGAAATCAATACCAGTTGGCGAGATACAGCCGATGCTTTCATCATCAAGGAAATCTACGTTTTGAATGACGGGTGATGTATCAGTCGATACGAGGGACTTAATACTTAAAATTGACTGCTTGAAGTTTATTACTGACAACTCAAAACTTAACTGGAAGTGAATGGTCTGGATTGAGAATTTGTTTGAAAATGAAAATTCACACGCATCGATCAACAACAACAACAACACGTGTAGACAACACTGCAGCGCATTGTCATTTGACGATCTAAATATTTCATTTCATTCTCTATGAGTTGATTCCTTTATTGAATAAATTGTTCTGCCTCGATAGTTTAGAATTTTTCTTGATTTTTTTCAGATCTTTGAATAAAGTTGTAATTTTTTTAACAGGTTAGGGCAAGTTGCTCATTTAGCCCGAAAACATCGGCTAAGGAGTCTATTTTTTTTTTTTTTTTTGGTTGTTGTTGCTGACCTCTTAGCCCGAATCACATATACAGACCGAAAAGGAAAAAAATAAATAAGATGTCAGTCGCTCGAGATCTTTAACTGCACACGGCGTGGGGAATTGAGACAGACGCACAAAAAGCATTTTATCGAATAAATAATATGATTTGGCATCTCCAGCACTATGACAACCACCTAATGACTCCTTTAATTAGATGGAATCTGCCATCAAACACGGATTTTGTCATTTTGCCGTTGGGTTTCTTTCGCCATAGTTTACAGGGACATGCGCAGAATGGGGTTGGTCTTTTGACTCACGTCATCAAGAACCAATAGCGACGTGTGTTTATTCACGTGATCAGAAAGGTCACGAGATCAAGGTCATATTCTCACAAGATGTCAGAAAGGCGCGAAAACGTTAAAATCAATGGAAGTTTTTCTCACACATTTGATCACATTTTGTCAGCATCAAAACAGTCATGAGAGATGGTACATGGTTAAAGAAGCTCAGGTCGGTCAAACTGTATCAAATTGGCATATTTTTTCTCTCCCGTTTCGTTATTTTCGTCAGCGAAAAGCCGCTTTTCGCGAGATGAGTTTTTATCTCCAAATTTTAACCTACCCTCATTCTGGGCTGTGATAGGAATGCCACGCCCCCTTACCCTAAATTTACCTATCACAGCCAGAGTTTCTGGGTTAGTTGCTCATTGAGCTATTGTGGGCTGATCTAAATAAAATTCTCTCGGACAACTCTCGCTAAACAAGAGCAGAGAGCAATTGGTTGGAAACGGCTGTTAGTAACCAGCTAATCAACATCTTTAGTTGTTATCCATAAATTCGTTCAGTTACATGAGGTGTTCCATCAGCTGTCATTGTCAATGACCCACCCGACTGGGGTACGGATTCATGGTATAACATTGTCTGGCACTGGTTTTTCTCCATAAATTGATTTATTTACGGCACTTTATCTGTATATCGTAATGTTAAAAATTTTAGTAGGTCTAGAAAACTTGATTTCAAAGTTATTTTCCACAACTTCTGACTATTGTCAATTGCCCTGTTGATCAGTCCATGGCTTTCGCCCAACAGCATTCCATACAAACATAAAAAGCCAACAGGACACATTGATCAGGTGAACAAAGTTGTATGAAATCACAGTCATGATTAAATTATAGATGTATGTGGTATATAATGCAACTGGTCCTAAAAATATTATTAAACTCAATTTGCACTCCTAAAAGCATGCTAAATACTCAATTTGCTGGGTGAAAAACTCAATTTGACCATTAACGGTCCTAAACAAAATGACTTCTATGAATCCCTGCAGTGAGCTACTAAGTTCTGCTACACATCATAGCCAGTAACAGTTCCTGCTTCACTAGTTAGCCTCTTCAATAGTTTTGCTACACATGAGAGCCACTTAGTTATCCTACATATGTGAGCCACTGTTAAGCAGTTTATATGACTCAAGTGAGTCCATTCTGCTAAACCATGGGTTGAAATGTTTGCTCACTGCCAAGGAGCCATTGGCCCCCAAGGCGAAAATTTCTGGGAGCCAAAAAATTTTTTTAGGGGCCACTTTTTTCTTAACAAAGTGACAATTGATACCGTGTTGATTTAGTTCCTTTATTTTAAAATATTACCCTGGAATCATTCAACTTTTTTGATACAATAACGGAGCCACATACCTGATCAATATCATCTGAACAAACACAGAATTGCTGTGTACATGGAGACTGAACTTGCATCATATTGGTAATTTATGCAGACTGAACAAGTTCATTTCTTCTGCGTCATCAGGTGATCCTGAGTCCCCATCATGCTGAGACTCTGGGACCAAGTTATTCCTACTTTTTGGGGGTCTTGGCTAAATTAAACTCCAGGAATCAAGATTTTTTAATTTTTTTATTGTCGGTAAAATAAGAATACATCACTTTTGTAGCTCTGTGTTTATTATGTAGGTTTTCCTAAGTTATGGTCCCTTTTGTAACTGATGATAGTTGACATTTTAGACTTTATAAATAATATATTAAAGAAACTATTTCAGTAGTCCGCTTCCTGATTTTTCTCAAAGTCCGCTTCCGGATCTTTCTCAAATCCGCAATTTCGTGAATTTGTATAACCATGTGCTCACTGCAAACGATGTTTTTGGAGACTGGCATTTCAAAAACTTGTTGACCACAACTGAATAAAACTGACACCAGTATAAAGCAAAGGATCTGAAGTAATTTACAAGAGCATTTTATGGCCACAGCAACCTGTGCAACTCCACCATGAGGCGAGTAGATTTACAACAACAACAACATGCTGCTAAAACTTTCGGAATGAAACGTGACAACTGACACGCTTGTGACTGAATCACTGGACCTTAGTTTATGTCTCCCTAATTTGTAAGTAGACCTTCTTCTAGGCAATATTTTGGTAGTGAAAATGGTTCACATTTGGACTTTGACCAAAAATATGCAGACTTGTTCAAAAAGTTTCAGGGGCCAAATGGCGAGTAGTCTGTAATTCCGTAGTCGCCAAAACGGATGTACAGTCGCATTTGGCGAGCTGGCGACCGGTTATTTCAACCCCTGTAAACATGTGAGCCGTTGGCAGCTCCTGCTTCTCAAGTGATCACTTAGCTCTGCTACACATGTGTGCAACTAACAGTTCCTTCATCAAAATTGAGTCACAGTTATGCTACACATGTGAGCCATTGCCAGTTCCTGTTCACAAGTGAATCACTCACAGTTTTGCCAGACATGTGAGCCATTGGCACTTCGTTCTAGTACGCATGTGAGCCGTAACAGTTCCTGCTTCACAAGTGATTCACTTAGTTCTGCTACAGGCCCTGCTTCATAAGCGAGTCTCTTAGTTCTGCTACATGTGAGTCACCACCAGTTCCGGCTTCACAAGTGAGTCACTTAGTTCTGCTAGTTCTGCTGCATGTGTAAGCCAGTAAGTTTCTGCTTCACAAGTGAGAAACTCTCAGTTCTGCTAAACATGTGAGCCACTACCAGACTTTGCTACTTCACAAGAGTCACTTAGTTCTGCTATTAATGTGAGTCAGTAACAGTTCTGCTGCATGTGTCAGCCAGGAAGTTTCTGTTTCGCAAGTGAGTCACTCATAGTTCTAAAGTGTGACACTTAGATGTTCTGCTACATAATGTGAGCCATTAACATTTCCTGCTTCACAAGTGAGTCACTTCGTTAAGCTACACATGTGTCGCAGTTCTAGCTTCACATGTGAGTTAATTAGTTCTGCTACACATGTGAGTCATTAACAGTTCCTGCTTCACACGGGAGTCACTTAGTTCTGCTACACTTGTGAGCCAGTGACAGTTCTTGCTTCTCAAGTGAGTCACTTCTGTTACACATGTGGGTCAGTAGTTCCTGCTTCACATATGAACCACTTAGTTATGCTACACATGTGAACCACTAACAGTTCCTGCTTCACAAGTGAGTCACTTAGTTCTGCTTCACACAAATGTGTGCCATAAACAGTTTCTGCTCCAAAAGCGAGTCGCTTAGTTCTGCTACACATGTGAGTCATTAACAGTTCCTGCTTCACAGTTCCCGAGTGTGAAAAGAAATAGGATCCAAATGGTTGATAGGATTGAAATATTGTTTAGAGTGACATTAAATCATATTCACCCACTCACTCACTCACTCCTGCTTCTCAAGCGAGACACTTCCAAAGATGATCTATTAAAAGTTCCTGATTGAGTTATATATGAAACATTAACACTTCCTGCTTCACAATGATTGAAATATTGTTGAAAGCGACATTAAATCATATTTACTCGATCACTCACTCCTCATTCAGAAGTGAAACATTACTGTTTTGTTCACAAATGTGTCTGTCACAGTCACAAGAGAGTCGCCAATCTCCCCCATAGTGCATTTTCCATTTCACAGGTTCACTTAACTTCAAATATCGGAAGATGACCTTTAGGACGTTGCTACGATGTAAAGGGGAAGCCCATACAGTTACAGACATGGTTCAGTTTGAGTCTGACCAAACAACTTCACTTTTCACACTGGAGTTTCAATCATTGGAACTCCCGGGGTTTTGTCGAAATATTTAAAAAAAAAGAAGAAAAAAAAGAAGATTGTTCCTTTATATTTAGGCGAATAATTTAATGAAAATGTATATTCATCTACCACCAAATATCCCACAAGCCAGGCAGTTGTAAGGGTCACCATGTTCGCCATGGTTGCGGTAAACAAGTGATCTAATTGGTCAAAATACATAGGATGTTACTTTGTTGATCATTGGCTAAAAAATAGTCCTATTTTCCATGAACACGATCCATTGCCATGTGTACCAGGGCTATCTAGGTTAGAGATAACCTTGGTTTAAGCGAGGTTAGGATACTTTGGGCCGGTGTTGATAGAAACTAATACCAACAATTGTGACTTTATTCTATTGATACCTTATAATGGTGGTATTATCTATGTCATTGAACAGGTCATGATTAGATGTAGAAGAACCACTAATATTAAATATTACAACATTGAGAACAAAGATATTACAAGCTGAGCCCTCCCTCTATCTGTGGACTATGTTAACCTTATGCCTGCACAGATGAAGAAGGGTACAGCACAACAGAAAAGTGAAGACGATAAATCGGCGAAGGATGTAAACTCTGACAAGGAGTCAGACTCGGGTTCTGGCAGGTAGGCTATGGAATTCATCTTCACAATCAACAGTATTTGTTGACTGGGAACCATTCTCACCTTTCTCTGTATACACTCTTCTTAAAAGCAGAGTCTGGAAAAATTGACCAAAATATACAGGCCTACATGCATCTGACCAAATGTAGGCCTCTGCAATGTCACTTCTCAGCTCTGATGCACGTGTGTATCACAGCATTCTGATCCAATGAAAATTGATTCCTTGACGTAGACTTACATGCTATCATGACATGCACTGCAACCTCATGTTTCAAACTAGCATATATGGGCATCTTTTTTGACAAACTCCCAGCGCATTTGTAAAGCATGTATCCTGTTGTTTTGGTGGATTATCTCAGACCGTCATGACGGAGTGAAACAGAGGAATACAGGTTTGATTTTGCAGACTACAGTATTTGGGGAAAGCATCGAAAGAGAGGGCACGAGACATCTTTTTTTTGTCTTGATAATTGAAATGCACAATATCAGTACCTCAGCATTAATTTCAGTGATACAACTGGAAGAATTCACAAATGGTGATTTGTGTCAAAAATATATTTCCTTCATTCTCAAATCTGTCACTCTGCTGAAATTCTGCTTCTCTTCTTACTGGAAGAATTACCTCCCCTTACAAACCAATTTTGATTTTGTTTCTAGTAATTACTGCAAGAATTACCTCCCCTTACAAACCAATTTTGATTATGTTTCTAGTAATATCTTGGGTATAATTTCATATAATGCTACATGTATTTCAGTAACTGGTCACTATCTCATTCTGGCAGGCCAATATCTGACCAAGGATTTTTATTTTTTTCTCAGTATTGGACTTTGGGTTATTACAATTTTGGAAGACAAGCATGTGCTTTAAATAAAGGAAACATGATGCTGCCATTGAATGTTGATGTTAACCTAGGTTAAAATGGTTCACTGTCAGTGTCAACTGTCAGATTTCATTATTGCGAGATTTAGCTGAAGAAACCTGGATGTTCAGTCCAAACTATTTCTAGGTGAATTAATCAGAACAATACCTTTTCTTACGTTACAACAACAGTGGTTCCAGTTCCGATTCGGATTCAGACTCTGGTTCCAGCAAATCGGGTAGCAGTTCCAGCTCGAACAGCCAGTCAGGTAGCGAGTCTAATAAGTCTGGTAGCCAGTCGGAAGACAATGCTGATGCTAATGGAGGAGAGAGTAATGGGCCTGTACAATCCAAGGAGGTTCAGACGACAGAGCCAGTTACGGGGGAATCCGAAGTAGATGGTGACGAAGATGGCTCTCGTTCATCCAATCAGAATGAAGATGGTTCCTCCAATCCGCAATCAGAAGACTCGCCCTCCAAACCCAGGCGTAGGGTCAAGAGCAAGGACAAAGATGTTAGTTCACAGCAAATATTCCTTCTTTCATAACTCCATGTCAGTAAATTATGTTTCCAGAAGATCAATAAAATCTACTTTTCGCTAGCGGGTGTGGACCCTCAGTAAGATCACCAGACTTGATGTGAAAGTTCTCGTTCTCACAAGCTATTCAACCAGTCTATATATGTGCATTCAGTTATATTGTAGAAAGATTATCATTATAATTTTGTAATCAATGACAAGTGTTGTACAGTGCATTTTATGCCACTCAATACTCAATTAATTTAGGTTCCCTTTGTTTTTGTTTTTCCCTTCTTTAAATGTGCGATTTACATACCTATGTCCCTTTGATGTGTCGATCTAAATGTATGTATCAATGTCGATACATGCAAAATTTACTATTAAAGAAGAAATCAATTATAACCAAAAAAAACCAACAGTAACATAATTCTGATTTGTGTCTCCGTATATAGCAGGTATGGGAGGAAATGCCAGACTTGTATGGGTTACGTCGCTCTGGACGATCCAGGAAGGAGCCCACCAGATACAACGCTGGACATGTGAGTTAATTCATGATTTTAAAATCGGTTTAGTCGAATAAAAACCATTTCGTCCTGTATCTGATCAAGGCATGAAAGTGACTTTATTCTGGTTTGGTCTTGATATTTTGATGAAACTTGGCAAAATCTACATTTGACCAATCACATCTCAGTTAATGTTACCACTGGTCACACAATGAAAGAATTGCAAAATTATTTCGACTGGTGTTCTCAGTTCTCGGTCAGCAATACGATAGACACACTGTACATTACACTTGTACACTCATCTTCTGGGATTGATAGTCAACAAGCCAACCTAACATGACATTTAATTTTTATTGGTCTGTTCTAACTGCACCTGTGGGGATTGACCTGGGGTTTCGTTGTGCACACCCCAAGTCATGGAAATAATTAAGGACCTCAGCTGCTCAGACAGCTTGTCGTAAGAGGCTACTAACTGGGACACTTGTGGAGTTTTCGGGTGTAATAAAGAAGAGGCTACAGAACCTGGGTGTGAAAGAAATAGGACCCAAACATTCAACATCAGTCACTGTTCCAACCTTCATATTATTATATTATTTTCTAGGGGTCGGACAGTGAGGAAGATAGTAGGAGAGGTCGTGGACGGGGTGGTCGTAGACGAACGTAAGTTTTCAGCCATTTATCTTAGAAATTTTGATGTAAAATTATAGTATGTAACCCTGATTTCAAGGTGCAATGAAATAAACTGTATGTGCTTCCAAGAATTATTTGCAGGAATGTTTAAGGAATACTGTAAATGCTATAACTTTAATAGATAACTCATTGTGGTTAGAACTGGAATTGTTCATCGAAATTTGATAACAGTTTGAGATACCAGTGTTAAATGTCCACGTGTGTTGAGAGGCAAAACTAGTCGTTAGACCTTTTCTGTCCGTCAGCAAAGTCTGATTGACTCAAAAGCCAAATCACGAACATATATTGTGAATTGTCTGTAAACTGATAGTCGCTATACAGCTGAAATATTGTTGAATGTGATGTACAATTCTAATTTACTCACACCTAATTAATATAACTAATGCGAGTTTTGATTACGTTGACAGATCTGAGGAGTGGCACTATAGTGGCCAGGAGGACAAAGACTCTGATGATAGCAGTGATAACGAGGATTACAAACCAAGTAGACGACCTCCTCCAAAGTGCGTCATCACACCATATGTTCAGGCTTAGAAAAACGATTAAATTAATACTTGGCTATTTCTGGAAATGTTGCAATTTTGCAGTTAGTTCAGGCAGACGATGGCAAGTTCGGATTTTTGGTTTGAATAAGTTGATGCATATAGGTCTAACGTCTTGCACATCAGATAGAGTAAGATACTACTTGATTGATACTATTGACCAGCCAGATCAACCTGCCTCAAGTAGATGATATATTCTTGATGATTGATGGCATGTTACTGTATTCACAGACATTCAAGGGGAAGTAGATCAACGGGTAAAGGCTCTCGCTCCTCGAGCAAAAGTAAACGGAGAAGGAGAAGAGGTTCTTCCTCTGGAGAATCAGACAGCGATGATACAAAAGCTGCCAAGAGTCGCCATTCTGCCAGAAGTGCTGCGAAAGTCAGGTAAGTTAATTTGTACTCTCGCTATCATATTCTGGGTCGTTGAGCTGCTGTATGATCTGTTTAACAATTTACATGTTTAGGTTTCTTATGCGCATCCTGTTATGACAGAATTGTCATCACCCTCTGAGAAATCCAGCAAAACTTGAATATATAAATAAGGCTATGTTGTGTCAAATCATTGCTAATTTAATCAAAGGAATACCTGTAAATAAATCAACAGACCACATTTATTTGAATTCATCAGATTTCAACTCGGCTGGTGAAAAGGTTTGACAGTCAAAATGGCAGGCAAGTCAAAACATTGCCAACAGTCGTGGAATAATTATTCACTGTGTATAAAAAGAATCTAGGCCGCAGGTTTTGGAGGAGACGACAGGCTTGGGAATTAACTTTTTGTGGCCTGAAGTTTCAGCTTGCTGTGATTGGTAATTTCAAGACGTTGAAGATTTTTCGGTTGTGACAACAATTATGTTACAACAACATGCTGCACCAGCGAACCCTAAGAACTATAGTGTACTAACACATAACATAGAGGAATGACGACTACATCTGAAGAATGTTTGTCCTCCGATAGGTTTTGCATCATGCGTTTACATGTATGAATACCTTTTACTCTTATCCAATATTTCTGTGATTTCGAGGAAGATTGGCTGAGGTGTTTATCAAGCATCATTTACGATGTGTAATACAGGGGTTATTCTAGCCCAAAATCTTTCATCTACTCAATTTGAGAATTTCACAAAACTCAATTTTTCGGCGCCCCATTGCCGCGCCAATAATCGAAAAAACTCAATATTTCCATGGTTTTCATAGTTTCGGCTCAGAAACTCAATTATGCAAACATTTTCATAGGGATAACTGAAAACAAATTTCAAACCCACAGTTGAAAATTACACATCCATTATACACGCCCGCCTTCATTTCAAGCCTGCGAATAATTTTTTCACTGGTGATCGACACTTTGGCAGGCATCAATAACTTAGTATCTAACATTTGGAATGTGTTGCCCTGACAAAGATAGTATCTGGGTTCGTACTCAGTACTACAAAAGGTAGCTGTTTTTTTCCAGGAATAGTTGTTTATAATTGTTAGCTAACATGAAATAGATATGACTGCATGATTAACTTTGTCGAATTTCTGTATACAAGATGTAGTTTTTGACTGAGTAAAAAACCATCGAAATTGCCTAGAAGAAGAAAAAACAATACGATGTTTATCAAGTATTCTGTTTGAAAATCCAATCAAATGGTACTATGCCTTTCAGTTATACTTAAAAGAGAATCAACAACCCAAGATTGTTGATTTTATGACCTTGAAAATGGTAATTTTCATTGAGAGGAGATCGTCAGATACATTTCGTTGTTGTTGTTGCAAAGCCCGGGCCACTCAATTTCCGTGTCTAATTTCTTTGCCCACGGTTTTGCAGTTCATTAGTCATTGCAGTCAAAGCATTCTTATATTTTGTACATTAATGTCTATAGTGCACAAGTTTTATTCTGTTTCGAGTGGTAGCTAGCTGTAAAATACCAGATCAACATCGTTTGAAGCAACAATTACTGCCTGGCAAACGATCCTGTGAATCTTGCAGCGCATTTACTGATGATGTCAGCAATATTGCGAAGATGGTATTTGGCAATCTTCTTAACGCTATATTTCATTGGATGATAATGAACTGCCTGTCCAATGAATGAACGCGATACTGCCAACACTCTCCTATCAAAGGTTCTCCTATGCACCATTCGTTCAAATTGTCAGTATCACCTTTGTGCGGAGAGTCACAGTGCGCCAGTAAACAACAACAACGAAAACAGACGTCGGATCGCGAACTCGGACAAGATTCAAGGATTAAAATAAGTTTATTTAGATACAAATACACAATGATATGGGCAAGGAAATATCAGTAAAACTAAAAAAATTTTCGCGCGCCCAATATCGAAAATTAAAAGAAACTGAATTTGTCGAGGGAAAACTCAATTTACAAAAATCCTCTAAAACTCAATTTTCAAAATTTCTCATCGGGATTACTACGATGAGAAATCGGCTAGAAAAACCCCTGTAATAAGATAACAACCAGAAACTTTTACAATTGATATCTTGTAGAGAAACCATTGCATTGGATTATCAACAATGTATGTGATGTGTGTCCCTGACAACATCGGGAACATAACACTTTTCTGAAACTGGTATTTTGTCAAAGCCATAATTAGACTTTTTCATTTGACAGTGTATTCCGAAATCTGCTAAACTACTTAGTTTAGTCAAATTGAATCTTTCCCTCAGGAAACAATCTAGGGCCTCTCGAAGGAAACTTGCCAAACGTCATGTTAGGTAAAGTCTTCATTGTGCTGATGGCTCTGCATGTTCCATATGGGGACTGTCCATATGTTGCATAACACAAGTTTTGTCAATTTCCAACACCCATTCATCCTCTTTTGATGATTATTACATAGCCTTGAACATTGCAGCATAATATAATTTCTGGCAATTTCACGCACTACTTGGGCTGAATAAAATTAATCTCTATAGCTTCAAAGGCACATTTTTTTTGGGGGGGGGAAGTCGAAAAAGAAGGCTTTTTAAAACTTTTTATTTCTTTCACACAGACCGAATACATCCATCGTTTTCTGGCTAACAGATACAGTTTAATACAATTTGCAAGGAACAATATTTTTAGAGTTATTTGAACATTCAGCCTTCAACAATACAATTTCCTGCAAATTGAAACTAAATGTCAAACTCTTTGGCACACTTTTCAGGGACATTATTTGGAGAAACTTTTAGAGGCATATGTGTGAAATCTGTAAAAAAAAGTCAGTCAGTAATAAGAAGGGTTGATGCGGTGCCTGTGGAGATGGAATTGTATTTTATTTAGCCTTCATGGACTTCCTAAAGTGTTATGTAATATATGGTAGGGCTCTATATGTATGCTGCTTCAAGATTGGTGTTGCTGATGTGCACTGTCTGTCTGCTTGTGTTTTGGTGTTTACCATGCATTACTATCCAGAAAAATACTGGCGAAGATTTTTTGTTTGCTCCACTGAAAAGCACTGCCTAAACGAATGATTCACTCAATGCAAAGAAGCTGTCATTGTGAAAGTTTGTCCTTGAAAAAAAAAGTGTGTGAAAATCTCTTCCCACAGAAGACTGGAAATTGTTGTCATGAGATGTTACTCTTCCACAGTGACGACGACTTCTGTTCAATTTACGCGGGCATGACACAATCTAGTTCTTTGGCAACTTCAGCGAACACAGTTTGAGTTGGCAAAAAAATGCATAATTCGAATATGGGTTCCGGATACTGAGTCTACATGACGTCATAAGTTACTAAAAACTGTGCCAAGATCAAGTGACATGAGCGATGCATGTTTGTGAGATAGGCCCTCGTTCACCGATTTTTCATTCTGCTGTAAATTGACCCTTGATTGTTGTACCAAACCAATTCCTCTTTTACCATCCATTCAATCAAAATATGGCAAAAAAAAGAGGAAAATAACCACCTTTGCTTTTCACTGTTAATACGGCATCATCAGTTCGAATAGCCTCGTTTTCTTGGAGCAGAATTGATGGCAAATATAGCATTGCCCAGATGCTCTGGAATAAGATGGAGAAATGAAAATGAATAATATAATACTGTTTCATCATCAGTGGTAAAAGATATTTGGTTCATTTTATTTCCAGGTAAAAAGCTTTCACAATGGAAATGTATCTGAATTAAGTCCAAAAGCCAGGTGCTTAGTCAGATGCCAGGTTCTTGGTCAGATGCCAGGCTTCCTGTATTGGTCTTTATTCCCGTGTTAATATACATCTGTGTCCATGCAGCATCTTCATCGCATTTTGTATAAAAGATGCCTGATCGTTGGTAGCGGGTTGCTTACAATTTCAAAACGTAGAAGACCAATGTGACCCAATGTGATTTAAATGATACATCTTACTCAGCATGTTATTTTGTGATGGTGATTTCAGGCTGTTCACATCATGTCTGGTCTGTATACTTCGAGGTTTTCTTTCTACAATCTCAATTTTAAGTGAATGGATACATTAGGTACAGGTACAGATATCGATGATGTAGAGAAGGTTGAGGTCAAGGTCCATGTTGCCCGAAAAAATCTGAAAATCATTAAAAATTGCTAATATTTGTGAGGGCATACATTATTTAGGGAAAAAGATGTGCACAAAACCTGAGGTCAACTCAAGGTCACTGTGACCCCAAAGTGAGAAAATCATTAAAAAACACATTTGCTTTGAATGGATAAATTAAGACGAGACAATGTTTCACATACCAAAATTTCTCAGCAGTAGTAGTGTCCTTTGCCTTGAAGCAACTGAGACTACCGTTTGCGACTTTGTGATCCATGAGCAGATTGAACATCACTATGCCAACACAAAAAAAGTGCACATAACTGTCAGAAGTGCATTAAAGAGATAAATATTATTTACTGTGAATGTTTAAGGAATGACTATGCATTGTTTTGTACCGATCGCTTGAAAGAGGAATGCAAATACGTCAGCTCTTTTATGCTGACTGATCATGGTTCCAGATCAGGGTTAACGGTCAGTGTCACTGTGGTCCAAAACTTTTTATTCTGTGTTATAACTTCAATTCAGGGCTGTGAAATGTGACCAAATTTCAAGTATATCATCAGGTCATTTCAAACATGGATCATTTTCAGATGTGACCTCTCCAGTTGTGTAGGTTGTGCATTTTGTCCTTTCGATTTACATGTACCTTAACATGAAGAGGGAAGAAACACCCTGTTGATTTTAACGTCGAAAGGTTAAGGTCACTGAATTCAAAAACAAGCAAAACTGTTAAAAAACATCTGAAGAGTTCTCAAAACAATACGAAGGGGGGAATACAAAGCCTTTTCCTCTTATATCTTCTACTACCAGTCAGTAATATTCATTGGTAGAACAAAATTTATATAATATCCTCTGACAAACATCAGAAGAATGAAGGAAAGTATGTTGTTAAAATCTGCTGTATTTCCATACATTTGCAGGCTTATTAATCTTCCCTCCCCCCCACTCTGTTTTGCTCTATTACCAGCAGCAATGTGACCAGTATGGCTGGATTAATTCTCCGATCCTTTGTTCCATAAAAAGTTTAATAAGAATTCGCTTCTTCATCATCAGTGATAGATGTTTTCAAGTTTTATATCTGTATCTATTTGTAGCATGTTTTTCTCAAAATTCTGCTGCTTATTATATTTTCTAGGTTGTGTGATTATAGTAATAGTTAACCCGACATTGCTGTGGATATATAGTTGATGTGGGATGCAGTGATATTGGACAGTTAGATCTCCTCCGCATGCTATTAGCCATACATGTCTAGTAGCCTGGCATTTTGTGGGCTGATTTAAGATTAAAGGCTACAGTCCACCCCATTATAGTACAGCCTGCAGGCCTGCATTTATCTTTGCTTTTGAAGAACAGGCCAGAATATTTTAGTACTTGACTGAACTTGATGCTCCTTTCCCTATAAGTAGCATAAGTAATCCAGCCTATCGATCGGAAACCATGTGTAGGTTTTGTAAATTTTCTCACATGGAGCCACAATATTATGGGCTGAAGAAAGAACAGCATAGTTGAATTGTCTCCCTTGAACTGAGTGATCATATATCTGACTGGTGAACATGGTGAAGGCTGCTATGTAGATTTCTGACTCCATATTATGACAGTCAAGTCAACTTTTGGTGTAATGGTCTAATAATGTCAGATGCATTTAAAGCCATTTCTCATTATCCAAACTAGTTATTTTGGTAAATAATTTAGCTGGACACTCTTTGATTAGTCCTGTGTTTTCTCCATTTATACGCAAATATGTGCAGTGAATGTAATTTGTGGCCTTTAGCATACAACCAATAAACAATGTTACCTTGTTCCGACAGAGGCCTGAATTTATCAAATTGTTTCAGTATGGAGAAGAAGATAAGTAATGTCATGTTAAATTACTGTATGTTTTTTCTTGATTATGTAGTTACAAGGAGGACAGTGATGACCAGACAGATTCTGATGACATTATTGAACAGGCCACCACTGCTAACGATACAGAGGCAGAGTACCGAGAGACTGTGGAAAAGTGTCTCGACTCAAGAATCGCTCGTAAAACAGGTTTGTCTCTGGTTATGAGATCTCTTGATTTACTATGTTTGAACATTGGCTTTCACCCTAGAATGAAAACAGTCCATTGTGCATGTATTTTTTCAGCTTCAAATGGCAAGTATGAATGTTCCATATTTGGGTAATGCTGTTTAATGGGACAGTATTGTAAAAATTAGGCAGTAAAATTAGGTATTGTCAACAAATTTGATCTGTTTTGTCATTCAGATCACACACTATCTTGAGAAAGATTTAACCAGTCTATTTCAGACTTGATCAGTGGTTTGATATCAGTGAGAAGACGAGATATCCAATATGTCCATGGACACATTCTTGCCCTTATAATGCTTTATTCAGTGTTTCATCGACCGCTCTGATTTATGTTTAAAAATTTATTTATTGAGGAGATACGAACTGTTATATAAATCAACTCTCTAACTTTTGTTGTCTTTCCTCCATATTAAGTCTTAGTGTATGTATTCTGTCATCACCAGCTTGTGGGAGCAAGACGACGGTATATAATGTAGAGTTGAGTGGTGACCCAAATGCTGGGTTTGATCCGACGACAGAAGAGGGAGAGGTTCAGTATCTGGTCAAGTGGAAACACTGGTCACATATACACAACACTTGGGAGTCATTTGAGACGCTTGCTCTGCAGAAAGTCAATGGCAAGAAGAGAATTGATAACTTCAAGAAGAGGGACGATGAAATAAAAGAATGGTGAGAAATTAGGTTTACCTCAGGTGAAAGTTAAGTTCAGCTATTTAGACCGAGCTGTATTTAGTTGGGTTTATTTTCGACCTTTACCACAGCTTTTGCCAATTTGTTCTGTTGCAAATTGTTGCTGGCAGAATTCATTTACTCGTTCTGGAAAGCCAGAAATAAAATTTCTGACAACGAGACCACGTTGTTCAAATCAAGGGTAATAAATGTTAGAACTTCAGCATAGCAAGTAATCTCCCCCTAGGAACAGGGCATCTAATCAAGTAGGATATGTTGTTTATCTGCTTAGCTTACAAGAATGAATTTAGAATTGCTACAGTAAAGTGTTCTGTTGAAATATTGGATGGGGTGGGTATGGAGGAGGGGAGGGGGGTGTGGAGGGGAGGGGGGTGTGGAGGAGAGGTGTGGAGGGGAGGGGGGTGTGGAGGAGAGGTGTGGAGGGGAGGGGGGTGTGGAGGGGGTGGAGGGGAGGGGGGTGGAGGAGAGGTGTGGAGGGGAGGGGGGTGTGGAGGGGAGGGGGGTGTGGAGGAGAGGTGTGGAGGGGAGGAGAGGTGTGGAGGGAGGGGTGTGGAGGAGAGGTGTGGAGGGGAGGGGGGTGTGGAGGAGAGGTGTGGAGGGGAGGGGGGTGTGGAGGGGAGGGGGTGTGGAGAGGTGTGGAGGGGAGGGGGGTGTGGAGGAGAGGTGTGGAGGGGAGGGGGGTGTGGAGGGAAGGGAAACACTGTTATGCGAGTCTCACTGAGAAACGATCTGCATTACAGCTCAACTTAAAAGACTTGAAAATAATTTAAGTTTGTGTTGTTCAGTTGTGTGACAGTTTTCTTTCCTTTCTCAGGAAGGCTGGTGCCACACCTGAGGATGCGGAGTACTTTGATTGTCAGCAGGAAATGCTTAGAGATCTATTCCAAAATTATGTTGAAGTGGAACGCATCATAGGTAAGCTGTTTATTCATACACCTGTCGATAGACAAGCTCGTATATTGCATCATGATTTTCTGTCCATCTGTTCGTCCCTTTGTCCATCTGTTAACTTTTGTAAGCTATACGATATCTCCATTTCAAGGTCATGGTTTGGTATCAAACTTGGGGTATATGTTACTCACGGGGCAAAGAGGAGCCCTATTCATTTTGAGGTCAAAGTTCAAGGTCTTCCATGGATCAAATACATGTAATGATGAATGTACAAACAATCATCACATGTATTTACATATATTTAAAATGATTAACTAACTTATCTTTGTATGCTTGGCATATGTAAAAGATCTATGCCTGTGAGGAACCCAGATATAGTTCTGGTTTAATTGTTCTATGAATTATTCTTGTAGCTCACTCGACAACAAAAGCTCCCACTGAGAACAATGGGTTCCCTGACTATCTAGTGAAGTGGCAGGGTCTGCCATACTCGGAGTGCACGTGGGAGGATGGAGAACTCATCTCCAGGAAATTTCAGAAGTATATCGACGAGTACTTCGCCAGGAACAAGTCCCAGCGAATCCCTAATAAATATTGCAAGGTGAGGTGGGCTGAGAACACTTGTCTACCAGTATCATTGAGTGTAATGAAAGTAATGAAAGAACAACTTAAATACAACTTAAATACAAAAGGCAGGATCTAGGAAAGAGGGACAAAAATGCTTCATTGATGCTTGGGTCCTTTGGGGCTCTGAGTGATTGGTCTGGGGTGTCACTGTGCACAATTTAAGGGTCACAGCTTCTCAGACAGCTTGTCATAGAAGGTGACTAACTGGGGCATTCAGGATATACCTGGACTTGTGAAGATGGTTGAAGTGAAGTTCAGCTATTTAGACCGAGCTGTGTTTAGTTGGGTTTTTCCGCCGTTACCACAGCTTTTGGTAATTTGTTCTGTTGAAAATTGTTGTTGTTGAAATTCATTTACTCTTTCATCAAACTAAGCTGGAAATAGGATTCCTGACACCCAGACCAGATTGCTCAAATCAAGGGGAATAACTGTCAGAACTCTAGCACAGCAGGTAGTCTCCCCTTAATAACAGGGATCTGCTCAAGTGGGGTAGGGATATACCAAGTTCTTTATTCATTTAAAATGTCAGTTTTGTAGGATGTTTCCGGTAACTTAAATGATAAATGAAAGGTAAAGAAACCTTTAAACAGTGCAAGAAATTACACAAAATTACAGGACGTTGCAGGAGTATGAATTGATACATAAATATGTACTCCACACTTGTGACTAATGGTAGAGATATTGAAACTTCTATTTGATTGATTCAGCACAGGAATAAGTAGATATGTGGATCTTGATAAGATTTGACCGTACACCCGTGTACAACAGACTTGTTTATTGGAACGTCTGCAGGTGTTGAAATTCCGTCCTAAGTTCCAGCCTATGAAACTCCAGCCAAGTAATCTGGGTGGTGTGGACAAGCTCGAGTTGAGGGACTACCAACTGGAGGGTCTGAACTGGCAACTACAGTCATGGTCCAAGTGAGTTCTCAAAGATATTTCACACATCTTTTGTGATTTTCAGTGGGGATATGGGTAATAAGTGTATTCATGATGAGGGAACTCCTGTCAGTATTGTTAAGAAGGCAGTTCAATGAGGGGACCAAGTAATACATTGGAGTTAAAAATGGCGACCTGTTTAAAACTTGAATTTACAATCCAGAATGAAATAATTTTATTACAGATTTCCATAATTGTATGTTGTTCAAGTATTTGACATATTGCTCAGTTGTTGAGTAAAAGTTGAACACGCTGTTTTAGTGAAAGTGGAAAGTGAAACTGCTCCATACTCCTTCAAAGGGAGCTAATGGGGCCGCTGAGAAAGTGCATGTCAGAGTGAGATTTGAGATAGTGTCATGATATTTCGACATCGCCCGTATGTCTGACCAGCTTCATTTTGTCGTTACTACCATATCTCAAGAATGAATATGCTTAAGAGCACCAAACTTACGGCACAGATGTCACATAGCAGAAGCCTATTGAAAATCTGTGAGATTGACCCGCATTTTCCCAGTCCACCAGGTCACACAGTGTTAATTTGTCCTGATTTGTTTGTTTTTACGTTTCAGAGAGAACAGTGTGATATTGGCTGATGAGATGGGACTGGGTAAGACAATACAAACCATAGCTTTCCTCTCCTACCTGTTCAACACCCATCAGATGTATGGCCCGTCCATCATCGTCGTCCCGCTCTCCACGGTGGTCGCCTGGCAGCGAGAGTTTGAACTCTGGGCCCCAGAAATGAACGTCGTCATCTATCTGGGGGACATAACCAGTCGCAACATGGTACTAATTTTATGCATATCCTTTACATTCTTGGTGCTGATAAACTGTTTTGTTCAGTTAAGGGGGAACTCGATCAGTTAGTGTTGGAAGCGATGTTAAACCATATTCATTCACTCGGTTTGATCCGTAGATATACTGCATCACCGACTAAATTTGAGGTCAAGATCAAAGTCTGTGTGATCCCAAAATCAGAAAATCATTAAAAATCGAAATTTGTCTGTAGAAGTATCAGGAGTAGACGATGTGTCGCACAACTAAATATAGGTCAACAGTCAAGGTTACTGTGACCCCAAACCAAAATCATTGAAAATCACATTTTTTTTTGTGTCTGTATAGATACATTAGGTGGAGACCATGTGTCCGATACCAAAACTGAGGTCAAGGTTACTGTCATCCCAAAATGAGGAAACCATTAAAATTCACATTTTTGTGTGTTGTAGGGTAGCAGGTGGAGACGATGTGCTGTACGGGTGTACATTGAAACAACTTTGTCTCTTGTTGTATGAGTCACAATACTTAAGACTTGTATTATGCACCAAGAATATTCTATTCAGTTTGACCTAGATAATACATATTATTTAACTGAATCCTGAATGCCAGTCCTTAGCTTGGTACACAAGGCATACACTGTACTGGTATGTTTCTGGTTTCACTTTCAGATTCGAGAATATGAATGGTGCCATTCAGGCAACAAGAGATTAAAGTACAATGTGATAGTGACAACATATGAGCTACTCCTCAAAGATAAGGTTAGTATCATTTATTGGGGAGTGTATAACTGGGTCTTATTGAAGAACTGATTATTATGCTCTCCTTCTGTCCGTTCCAATTTTGTAAGCACAGTACTTCTGAAACTCTTCCAATCTATGGATCCGAAATTTCATACGAACGGTTAAATCAACAAATCGAGAATGTGAAAGTTTGAAGGATTGTTCACGCCAATAAGATGACCCGATTAATTTTCGGTATAAATGAGATGGCCGTCATGTAGAGGTAGGGATTCATTGATGTTCAGTAATTCCCCTAATAAATCGATCACCGGAAGTGATATTTGAGGTGGTCGAAAAGTGGGGTGATTGATTTATTGCAACTGAGTGAAAGTGGCGATTCGAGAAAGTAGGGGAAAATCAATGAATCAGCAAGTGCCCAATTTGCGATACTGGCAATTGTGAAAACTGCATGCATGTACAAGTCTTACAAATTATATTTACGAGTACTCCTTCACCCCCATGGCTTCATTCACCCCCATGGGTTAGTTTATATGGATAGGGAGATCGTGTGCCCTTTCTATACTACTCATTGCGCACTACTCATCATGCATTACTCATCGCGCATGCGCAGTCAATCCATTCTACTGTAGGGTGCAAGCCTGGCTCATGGAATGTCAGGTAGTGAAAACCCCAGGTCTCTCGCCCCACCCTATCCCACGCCACACCTATAGGGATAGGGAGATCGCATGCCCTTTCTATACTACCACTCATCGCGCATGCGCAGTCGACCCATTTTACTGTAGGGTGCAAGCCTGGCCCATGGAATCTCAGGTAGCGAAACCCCCAGGCCTCTCGCCTCACCCTATCCCGCGCCACACCTATGCGACCCGCTGTGCAGTGAGTAAAGTGGAGGAGGAGTAGGAGTCGGACACGCCACAGATTATACTAGGGAGATGTAGAGTGTGATTGAATATAATCCAGCTGATTGCAGTTTCTGATTTCTCCAGCATCAGCTGAATCACCATGTTATCAAACACGATCTACGAGTTTGTAGGTGCTGAAGCGTTGGAGAGAAACTTAAGGGTCGTAAGTCATGTAGGTTACGTTATGATCGATCCAGAGTATTCTCTCTTACCCATAAATACTCCCCACCTGTCCGTCTCGCCAGACACTAATAATCTCTTTCCCAGATTTAAAGTTCCAGACTTAAATAAACAGTTGCAAGTTGATCTGATCAGTCTGTGATATGTCTAGACATGCTATCGGCCCTGTGGGGCTCCCGGGGTTTACCTGTGATGTCATTGGGCACACGTTAGGTCGTGGTAAGAACAGGCCTCAGTTCCTCAGATAGCTTGTTGTAAGAGGTGACAAACTGAGGCTCCCGTGGGTTTCCTGGGTGTGAAAAGGAATAGGACCCCCCTACCCATGGGGTTTCCGGTTATGAAAAAGTTCAGGACCCAAACGTCGTGATATGACTGAAATATAGTTGAAATCAATATTAAATCATATTCACTCACTCTGATTTCAGTCATTTCTAGGCGGTGTTCAGTGGGCGGTACTTGGTGTGGATGAGGCTCATAGGTTAAAGAATGATGACTCTCTACTGTACAAATCGTTGAAGGATTTCACTACAAACCACCGGTTACTCATCACTGGTACTCCACTACAAAACTCATTGAAGGAACTCTGGTCTTTGCTCCACTTTATCATGCCTCATAAGTAAGTAACAGTAGAAGAACATCTTGCAGGAAAAAGGTGTTTGTGGGAGGAAGTGGGTGAAGAAAGTATTAACCAAACCCAAGGCCCACATAAAACATAAAATGGTTTTGTTTGTGGACAGATGACCCATGTAATTGACAAATTCCTTGTGCATTCCAGTTATTGGTCCTACTTTTGAAACTAACCCAGATTAACCCAGTCTGGAGAGCTGTTTATTTATTAAGTGCAGGAGCAGCATCTCTATTCGTGACTGACATGGCATAGGCAACAACAGTGTTTGTATCAGTGCGTATTGTCATTGACAAGAATTGAGTTAAAGGGAATGTAAACTGTGTGGTAAAACATCGCAGGAATTATTCAAGGGTCCCTATAGATGCGAAAAATAGGAACAAGGATTTTTGTCGCACGATCATCCTCGTTCACTTTTGTATGCTTCAGTCTCGAAGAACTGCACATCCTGCCATTGAACTGGTGCACTGATGTATTTTACCCTTCAGATACAGAAGAACTATTGTTTGTTGATGTCATGATTCTTCAAACATAGCAGCCTCCATGTTGTTTTAGTTTAGCGAAATTAAAACGTTTAGTACTCCTTCAGAAAAAAAAAATCTCTTTAAAGGAATAGTTCCAAACATCAAATCCACACATTTTTTTCTTCCTTAATTTTGAACTGAACATAATGGAGTCAGATTGGTTCTATTTGTAGATTCTCCTCCTGGCAAGAGTTTGAGGAGAGACATTCAGCTGCTGCTAAGACAGGGTTTGCAAGTCTGCACAAAGAACTCGAGCCGTTCCTCCTGCGAAGAGTGAAGAAGGATGTGGAGAAATCCCTGCCTTCCAAGGTCTGCTCATATCCGCCTACTTCAGGCTCTTATTGCTTCTCAATCATTCGGGAAAAACTGACGTACGGCTCTTAATATTGTGCTTATCTACCGCTTGGCTCTCCAAACTGGCCATCATAGTCGCTATGCATGTGGAGAGTTGAAAGAAGAATAGAATTTATTTCAGAACTTCAACCTAGATGCAAATATACTGTTAGACCTACACAGTTCTTCAAAGATGCAGAAATTCATTTGCCATTGTGGCAAGTTTCTCTCATGGGACTTCAAATGGCAAAAGCAATAGGTACCAGGCAAAGTGTGCAGCTTAAGTTCGTAGCTGCTTGGAAGCCAGGGATGAAGTCGATGCAACAGGCAAGGTAATTTTTCGCCTATTTCCGACCTCTTTCCAGCTGAAATGATCGATCCTGAGATTGATGTAAATTCGGGTAGAAAATTTGAGGGGGGGCGGGTGGTGCTAAGCTCTGTATGCCTGTATGCTTGACTCCCTCACTGCTGGGTTAGAAAATGCGTTCATAGTCGGTTCATTCTGTTTGGGAGTTTGCACATACCGCTCGCCTAAATTTGTTGTGAGGTGCACTTTTTATCGCGCTCGTAGTTAGTGCAAACTTGTCATTGAAAATTGTCTCCTGAGATTTGTTTCTCGACTATGCTATAACATTGTGTTGTTGCTGTAAGCGAAGATTGCGTAAGTTGTCGAGTGATTGCCCATGTTGACAAGTAAATAAACGTTACGTTTGTTGGACAAATTGTAATTGTATCGCCAAATGTTACAAACCACTGAGTCTCAAGATATATTTAATCCCAAATTTGCTTAACAGAGAAACAACTTTTCTCTCGCCGACTGGAGCACGTGAAAATCCCCTTCGATCAGAACGAGGTTGAATTGACAGCTGTAAGTCGGGAACCTGATAGTGCATGCTACTGAGGTAGCGACGACAGGTTTTTGGGCCCCCAAGTCCTCAATTAGATTGTTCTGCATTGTTTTGCGTGCAGATGATGAACATTATGTTGTCATTGATTACAAAGTTATGTGAATGGTGACTGAAAATGTAATTTCTGAATCCGATAATTGAAGATAATTATATATTTATCTGTTGACTTAAAGTAAATACTTTAAATGGACAGTTTTACTGAAATTAATTGGTTGTTTTCTCAACTTTTATTTATTTTATTTTTTTATTATTAAACTAGACCCAGTTAAACAGACTTTTATTAGTCAATAATTTCAAAAAAAAATTCTTTTCAATGTGAATAAATCATGTGAAGTTCTTTAACACAGCTAACAACGATGTGTCTAGTTCGGTTTCTTCAAGTTTTAAATCAATCCCTGGAGTCCTAAGAGAGTGATTTTTAGCTCGCGTCGCAGCTCTCCTTGCTAAATTTACGCGAGTTATTTTTAGCTCACCATGCATTTACCAACACGAAGCCCTGAAAGATGGCGCGAATAATTCAGCGATCCGAAGCCATTTATGTGAGGGAAATTATTATATTTTAATGACATGGACGGCTGAAGAACAATAATTACATTGATATGTTCCTGGATAACAGAACTGCCTCACTGAAGGTAAAGTTTATTTACAATATTGACACTTTTAAGCTTCATCAGTTAAAATAGTATCATCTAATATATAAAAACAAAATAGCAAATTTTCTTTCTTGTGGGGTCACCAAAAGAGCACTGATTTGAAAAAAAATTCGGGCTTCACCCCAGCACATGGATGATACTTGGGATAAGTTCAGACTTTTTTTTGGAGGCCATTTCCCATGCGTGATGCAAGAGGACGATTGAGGGGAGATCATTCCGATGGGAAGGGTCCGATGGATAACTCGTGTAATGTCCGATATCACTGCATCCCTCCCAGTGGTTTGTTACAATTGCATCACTTCCGCTGGGAATGGGGTTGTGTCCAAGCCATGCTACAGCTTGTCGTGCAGTTAGTGACAGAGTTACTGGTGGTTTGGGTGGCAGTTTTGGTATCAAAACCATGTTTTGAGACGAGCATTGAAGGATCAAGGAAGCTGATCCAAGGGCGTACCCTCAAGCCTCAAGACTGAATAGTGGGGCTGGGAGATGAACTTGAGAAACACCTCATTTCCAGACTTGTTATGGAAGTTGTACTGCCTGGTCATCATTGGAGATGTAGAAAGCATTCTGATCTTCTGCACATACTCTGAGGTCAGCCGTCGGTCGGAACAATACTTGTCTTAACATGAACTTGTCTGCATTCACTGCAATTGCAGCAAGACTCCGTGCAGTGCCTGTGATTTCTAGTCCCACTTTGTTCCTTCAGGGTTTCATACACATTGTGTTTTGCCACCGGTATTCGGTGGCAGAATTGAGTTAAAAACTCGAAAATCTGAATGTATCTTAATGTAAAAATCTGAAGTTTATATGTTTACTAAGGAAAATATTTAATTTCTGAACTGAAAACTCCATTCCAGTAAACGCTGAAACCCGTAATTCGAGCAAAGAACGACTCGTACCAAAAAGGGGTTTTCAAAATCAGCTGAAAATCAGCCTTCGGTCATTTCCGTTTTTCCCTTCACATTCGTCAGTGAATCGCTTCTCAAATATTCCTCGGAATACCCCTGCTGCAACGTGAGAGCCGTCAATGTCTATACAACTGGTACTGTGAAAACTCTCACCAATAGTCCGAGGAATATATCTGTCCGAAAATATTGCTTGTCGATCTTCGCTCAGACAGTGCAAATTCTCCATGTTGTCAAATCTTCCTTTGCAGTTCCCATGCATCATGCCGAAGTCTAAACGGCAAGTACATGAAGCGGCTTATCGCAGGTAGTTGGAGAAATATATCGTTTGTCGATCTCCGGCACTCTATCTGCTGCTCACTGCATAATTTCCAAATTTGTGGTTGAGTGAAATTGACATCTAGAAGTTTGCCAAGAGAGAAAGATAGATCTTTACTAAGATATATTGCCAATATTAGTTGTTTAATGCTGCTGTATGTCCTCGAAACTGTAGGAATTTAGGCAAGTTTTTTTCTTACACAACCACACTTGTGGTGGTTGTTGTTAAGTAAACACAGTTGTAGGGTGATTTATACCCGAAAATCTGATTAATCAAATTTTCCCACCCCTTGACAGTTTTTGGGTGATTTCTTCCCATTTGTAGTATGGTCATTAAAATTCATCCACTTACCGATCTAGACACAAGGAAGATAACAAAAGAAGGAATATGAAACAAATAATTTCATAATTATATTTATTTTATACATATTCCTATTGATCTACAAGTGTCGAACAATACAACCGGAGTGATATTAGCCTGATATAAAGCCAAATTCACCTGAGAAATAAAGGAATGAAATGAAAAATTAATATTGAAAGTGATTTGGTTACTATTTTCACCTGTAGGTACTACATGGGGAAAATAGTGGTCCAGTACTATTGTTTGACACTTGTAGATAAATTTGATGCTGCATTTGGGGTTCTGGATCAAGCCTGATCGACAGTCTCATTGATTAAAATTAAAAACATAATAAATGTAAATAGGAAATTAGTGTTTCCCGTTTTTCTTCGTTCAGTATCTTCCATCTGTCTAGATTGAGAAGTGAGTGAATTTCCAGGACCATACTCCAAGTCATTGGGAAGAAATTGCCAAAAGACTGACAAGGGATGGGGAAAATTGATTGATCAAATTATCGGGTATAATACCCCTTTATCTGAGTAATTTTGGCAGCAAAGTCATGAAAGCAAAATGGACAAACTGTCGCTTTAAGGAATCATAAATGGAGTGAATTAAATCCAAGAGAATAGCTCAGAACAGTCAGTGGGAAAAACTGACGCCCGAAGGGAACCCAGGATCTCGGAGGGTCCAGATTTATGGTTCTATTTTCTTGTTTGTTTCACATTTATAAGCACGCATAGATATCGAAAAAATCACACCTCATGCCTGAATCCATTTGACTTCTAGTTATATTTATAACATACAAAAAACAATGACCTTTACTTCGTGAAACATACAGTTCATTTACACAAACATGACAAAGATAAAGTGACAAATCCTCAGTCAAACGAGCGGCAGTCCTGGAAGCTCCGGGATCCTAGGTCGCTGGAGATGCGTTCTTCGTATTTTCCCGGAACAAAATCTGAACAGACTATATGATATGTATAGATTTATGGTTCTATTTTCACTTTTCTTTCACTTAAGCACGCATCGATATTGAAAAATATCACACCTTATGCCTGCCTCCATTTGACCTTATGGTTTAACACCATGATACAAAACAGAACTATATCTCACCACGACACGTGTTGCGCTCGTGGCAATAATGTCCGATTTTAGATAAACATGAATAGATGATGGTCTGCTTAATACACCTATAGATACTCTAATAACATAATTCACATTCGTTTATTTTACATATCGTTCAAACACATTATTCTACGTGGAATCCCAGGGTTCGCTGATATCTCCCCAAAAATTTTTTTTTGCAGGTTTCATGGGGGGGAGGGAGGGGGGGGGGGATTCGATATGATAGCAGCCCGCATTTCTCTGAATAGCGATAGGAAGTAATATGGGTTCAAATTTTATGAATTCTATGATGAATAAAATCAAGATATTTGAAATCGTATCGTGTCGGTGATGCCAGTGTGGTTTGTTTTGGTCTTGCCTAAGTGCTCTCACGGGGCTCCAAAGGGCAACAGCAAATAGAAACCAGGCAGAGTGTTCAGCTGAAGTTTGTGGGTGCTTGAAAGCCAGAGATAAGGCGATGCAAGATGATGATCGAGGGGAGATCACTCAGATGGGATCAAGGGCCCAATGGATAACTCTGCATGAACTGTGATATCACTACATCATTAATATAATGTCCGAATGTAGATTATATGGTTGTGCTCCCCTATTTCAGGTCGAACAGATCTTGAGAGTGGAGATGTCTAATATACAGAAGAATTACTACAAGTAAGTTTGAGAAGGTTTCCATCTGTATCAGTTTAAGAATCAAAGAACTTTTCGTGATCGTGAAGTACATGTACTACTTTCATTCACTGAAAGTCCTTGATGTTGGGACCAGTATGCTATCCCATATGCCAATACCCATGATTTAGGGCTAAATCAATACATAATTTCATAGATAAAACTCTTTCTTTACTGCAGAGAGCAACAATTGAGTGCTGATATTGACCATTCCTAAATATCAGCCCTTCATTCACAGCAACTTTTACCTCATTTTGAAAAACCGATAAGTGGTTCCAAAATGTCAAATTTCAGCATCATAATAGACAATGTCACAATTTTACATTGTACTGTCTCGTTGAGATTCAGGGAAATTCCACATGACATTCCCTGAACGACGTCAATTTCCATGGATCATAATCACACACAGACAGGACTGACCTCCTTTTGAAAACAGTTGTGCACATAAAAAAAGTCTCCGGTGAATAGGGGCTAATTACTGAACTGGAATGGCACTGCTCTGCAATAAAGACGTTGTTATCCATAATTTATCTATGTCTTATATATATACCCACTTTCAGATGCCAATCAAAGATTTGATTTAGACCTGCCGGACCCTGGTCAGAGGATATAGAATCAGTCAATCCATGTGTGAATGTGTTTCGTTTCTTTTAATTCTTTTATTTCTTTTATTCTATTCTATATAATTGGGGAATAACTTTCGTCTATTGATTTCAATGGCAAGGTCACAGGACCTCAAAACTAGCTTGACTAGACTTTTCATAGGTAGACCCTGCCGTTTGGAAAGCAGAGTTGTCTTCCCTGGATACCATTTGGCATGAAGACTTTTCTTCCCTTAGCTTAACAAAATTTAACTGGGGGAGGGGTCGTTTTCATAAATTTGAGAACAAAACCTGGATATAATAGCAACCATTAAGGTTTACTTCATAGCTTTATTCACATTTTTTCTTCCTGCGTGGGAAATTTTCCCACCTTAATTGATGGAAAATTAATAGTTTCTCATGTCTCCCCTGACCAATCTCTAAACCAGCGGAGGGATATGAGAACTTACGGCTCTTGGTGATGATTGTATTCCAACGATCTGGTGATTGTGTGAATAATGTATTATTTTTACCCCAGGTTGATCCTGACGAAGAATTACAAGGCTCTCAGTAAAGGTGTGAAGGGAAGTATAACTGGATTCATCAACATCGTCATGGAGCTGAAGAAATGTTGTAATCACGCTTTGCTCATCCGTCAGGCAGATGAAATCCCTCCAGATGCCCTTCAGGTAAATAAATGATCTCCAACAAGGCCCAATAAAAATGCCTCATTTCCCCTCACCACCTGACACTATCCGAAGTGTCCCCTATCTCCACTCGTGCCGTGAACTCGGTTTAGTAGCGGATCAAATGGCGTGTCGAGTCCGAGGCACCAATGGAGACAGTCATATATTGACATAATGGATGGGAAGGGTGGGAAAATCGAACTGACAAATCCGCCTGAATCCTGGAACAACTATATGTACACTGCTCACAAATTCTCACCTTACAGCTGCCCTCCGCTCAAGCTCGCATCCAAACTCTGTCAGAAGATGACGTCACAAGATTACGCGCGGGGACACTTGGGATATGACACTATCCGAAGTGTCCCCTATCTCCACTCGTGCCGTGAACTCGGTTTAGTAGCGGATCAAATGGCCTTCGAAGTCCTCGGCCAAATCGAATATGACATAATATTTAAATCCCAGCCAACACCCATTACTCACAACCCCAACCCCAATCAAATCAAATCTCCCAAGAAAACCATGCATGTAATGTATGCTCAATGAAACATGTATTCCAGAAGATCTACTAAAATCCGTAAATATTATAACAAGCCAAGGACCAGGGTCCACCATCCCTAAACGCTATACATTTACATTTGGTAGGACCTTTTTTTTTCAGCAAAATAATTCCCTGTAGAAAATAGTTACCTCTGAATTCCGATATTACAGATAGTGGACCCCAGCCCTCGGCTCGCGTGAACAATGTCCACTAGGGGATTAGTCCCCCTTGACCCAAGAACTGGTTTCCCAAATCTCAGGAAGGGGGGGGGGGGAAATTCAGGGAAGTGGGAGAGGAGAGGAGAGAGAAAGGGGGGGGGTTAAAGTAAACATCCGTTCAAACCACACCGCAGATGGTCTAACAAGTACTCAAGAACTTGCTCAAAATTGATATTTGTTCAACAAGTCACTCGTAAAAAGGACGTAGTAACATTCTAAATAATATGTCCTGTCACAAGAAGTACCAAATTCAATTCGCAGATCAAAAGAACATCCTGATAGTTTTACACAAATCATGCACAGCACCGCCATGCTCGACCCTCGGTCGATATAACACGCACAGCACCGCTATGCTTTTTCCCGACCACCGGTCGATATATATTACTGTCACCGACAGAAATTAAAAGCAACCACCGATTGCCAACACATTCAACGTAGCCACCGGCTACAAAAGGAGGTAAAAAACCTCAAAACATGCACATAAAGTAAATTATCTCACTAACGATAGACAGTACGGTCTGCAGCATCCGAAATCTGGCAGAAGATGACGTTACGAGGTTACGCGCGGGGACACTTGGGATATGCCCCGATTTATTTGTTATTGCTTCAAAACTGACTATACCGTGAGGGCTGTTCCATTTGAAAAGGTATGGCAGGGGAGGAAGGCACTAAATTTTTTATTCTATGGGTCATGAGAGGAAATTTCCTTCAATCCATATTACAACATTGGGAAGACCAATAAAATTTCTATGGGTGGTGGGGTGTAATTTAAAGCTGCCTTCCGCCCCTCCCATACCTTTTTAAATGGAACAGCCCTCAGTTAGTAGTGGTGCATAGCTGGTTTTCAAGATAACAGCCACAATCACATTCATTTCATGACTTGGGCATGGTACCGACCAATATATGTAATTTTATTGTTTGTGAAATGCATTCCGAGATATTTATCTGTGTTGATATTTTTCTCATCTCAAATTGATCGAAAAGACTCAAACATTCTTTTCAAACATTCCCCCAGAAATATAAAAAAAATAAGGGACACCCTCAAATTCTCGAGAAGCAAGTGATGCAACTGTAGGGATTTGTTAATGGGGCCTGATGGATAATGTCTCAGCTTGACAGACTATTGAGACGTGCATAGAACAAAAGGCTTGGCAACTGCTATACTTGTAACTAACCTAACATTGAGCACTGTCATCATGTTTATAGTTTAAGCAGTGCATATTGTTCTGACTTGTTAGCATTTTAACACTGAAATATGAGCAACAGTCACCAGTATTTCTTAAGAGAAATCATCATCCGAACGCATGGCACGATCATACGTAGAAACATCTGCTCGTAGCCATGCGGTAACGGGTGCTATCTGAGTGTAATAGGGCGTTTCCCAAATGGTCACATCCGACTGGTCCCGTTACATCCGACATCGGTGCAATCACATTCATACAACGAAGACACACCTCCAGAAAGCGATCGATTGAAATGATCCCATGGTGGGCCTCGAAGTGCCCCCATCACAAAATAAAAAGCTTATCATTTTCCTGTGGTCTGCCGCCGATTTTAGTTTGTTTTCAAATATGTTAGGCCGTTTGTTTCTTAAGATAAACGAAGAAGCATGCTCCACTAGAGTGAGAAATAAAATAGCTAATTTGCACAACTTCGTTTTGGTCTCGCGTAGACTCCCCCAGTCTTGCGCCTCGTGAAACTGACATGTTTGCATGTCTGAGTAATATTTGAATACAGATAATTTCATTGGCTCGTTTAAATGGGGCCGACATTTGACCTCATGCTTTGGGAACAACTTTCGAACTGGATTATCTCCCTCTAGATTGATGGCGCCGTGTGAAATACATGCCGAATCACAGCGAAAATCTAAGGGTAGTGTTAAGTGAAACGTGAAATGCCCTTAGAAAGCTAAGATGAAGAGAAATGTGGCAGTGAATCGGATTGGTTGATTTTCTTCACAGTACTGATAAATGATATTCTGTTAAAGCCCATCCTCGTGAGTCAGTGTATCAATCGATAGGTTACATTCGATATATACACTGGCTTGGTTAGTTACCAATAGCAGTTTTGGATATAAATAGCTTGAGGGGTTTCCGCTGAACCGAACCAATCAGTAAGCACGCTAAAGCAGCATTTCAGGCCAATCTGCAGCAAGGTTCGAGTTTTGACTGGTTCGAATTTCAGCGCCGACCAGACTACCTTCGAAGTTGGGCTGAAATCGGCATCGGGCGTCGAAACAAAAACCGCAGGCTTCCGATACCAACGCGCTAATTCAAAACAACCGCTGTGGATGAAATGTACAAGATTGTGTAATAAACGCAACGACTCGAGAAGTCATCCGAATCGCCAAAAAGGTCCAGGTGAACCCTCTGCGAGGATTTAGGGATTACCTGGACTTGTGCAGATGGTTGAAGCCAGCTGTAACAACAATTCATACACCTCTAAGAATGCAGAGAGATCTGTGACATACATCATCTAGTTACACAGTTGTTGATTGAGAGCCATCATTGGGATGACAATGGTGATTGTCTGGTCACAGCTATGCTGGTCATAGATCTTTTTTAGTACGTATGATAATATCACAGGTGTTTTCCTTTGTTTGGTCAGGCGCTGATCCGAGGCAGTGGTAAGATGATTTTACTTGACAAGCTCTTGTGTCGGTTGAAGAACACAGGTCACCGAGTGTTGATCTTCTCTCAGATGGTCCGTATGTTAGATATCCTGGCTGATTACCTCCGCCTTAGACACTTCACCTTCCAGGTATACTTCCACTTCATCCCAGTTATCTCCAATAAATCTTACTCAGCTATCAGCCCTATCTGGCCTGAGGGTGGGGGAGATTTTCTCTCGTGCTATGAAACAGAGGGTCATTTGGGGTCATTTTGAGCCTATGTACAAACCATTGAGCAGAGGATCATGGATAAATCTCAGAATGGCAGCCGATTTCGGGGTACAGAAAAGTGAACTTTTTTCTATTTTTGCGGCTGATAAAAAGTACTCAAAACTACTTTATTTCAGATCAGATAATTATTTACTAAATTATCATTTAGCTTTTGCAAAGAAACTTGCATAAATAAAAAAAATCTGCCACAAAAAGGCTTCTGGGGAAAAAGATTATGAAGGTATCATACAGAACCAGAAAGAGTTCTGGATTCCTTGAATCATCTGTGTGATCTGTTCTGTTATAGAGGTTAGATGGCTCAATACGTGGAGATCTGCGTAAACAATCCCTGGATCATTTCAATGCCGAAGGTTCGCAGGTAAGCACATTTTATATCTCATTCTCCTGGGGTGCGGAAATGATAAAGACCTCTATTCAACTGGCATCTAACTTTTTAAATAATGAATCATTTGTAGATGTAAATTAAGCAGTTATTTTACTTTCATGGGTAATGAATAAACAACACTGTGATTTGCTGTAAATTTCTCCACAGAATGAGTTACCGCACATCACTTGCCAACTATGCAACAATCTGAACTCGTACCTGAAAATACTTTGAAATGAGGTGTCATCCATACAAAGAATTGTTTCCGTCAATTTGGTCTACATATTTTAAGTATATTAAATCTTGACAAGACCAGGTACTGTTGAGTATCAACAAGAAGTAGAGAGCTATCCGATTATTCGATAGGTTCACCTAACTAAATGTTGTGGATGTTGTAGGACTTTTGCTTCCTGTTATCGACTCGTGCAGGAGGACTAGGTGTGAACTTGGCCACGGCTGATACTGTGATCATCTTTGATAGTGACTGGAACCCTCAGAACGACCTGCAGGCTCAGGCTAGGGCTCACCGCATTGGACAGAAAAACCAAGTAAATAGGTCACCCTGAATCCCATGTTTCGAGTAATTACATTCTATCAAACAAAGCATGTTTCCTCCAGACATTGCACCAGAAATCCTGAATGCTACAAAAACCCAGTAGGCCTATCCAAGTGCTGGATTTCATAATTATGAGCCCGTCGTGAAATGAGATCATGAATGCTGTCCGTCCGTTAACTTTTGTTTGCTGTGCGATATCTCCAGTTCTCAGTGATGGATTGGTACCAAACTCTGGATATATACCTAACCCAGTGAGCAGAGAGAAACCCTATTAATCTCACTTTGAACGAAAATCAGTGAATCATTGAAAATTGTTTAGTTTTCGCTAGAAGTACAGCTAGCTCAGATATGTGGATTGTGATGGCGAAGGAGAAGCCCATTGATATTTAACTCTGGTCTGTGTGCGTCCGTCCGTCGCTCTGTCTGTCCCTCTAGCTTGTTATCAGCTGCTTTTATGAGGGATCGTAGCTAGACTCGAGAATTTTTGTCTAAGTTTTGGTTTCTGCAGTCAAAAGTGTGTGTGGGCGTATTGAAGCACATAGGGCTCTTGTTGGTTTCTGCAGTCAAAGGTATGTGCGGGCGTATATTGAAGCCCAAAAGTCTGTTGTTGGTTTCTGCAGTAAAATGTGTGTGCAAGTTTGTATTAAAACCCATTGGGCTCTTGTTTTCATTGGTGTTTCAGTGCATTTTGCTGAGAAGCAACAGGAACTCTGTATTGCACCATGCAAGCATCCGGTCTCTGTCTTGTATGCTGTCAGTGATGTTTTATAGGGTGGATGGAGGGTGTCTGGTTCCATGCTGCTTCAAAGATTTCTTCTTTGAAGTAGCAGGAATGCAACTTGGCTGGGTGGTGCTTAGTTGGTTCGTAGCTATATAGCTGAAATATTGTTGAAAGCGACGTTAAATTCTATTCACTCGCTCACTTGTTACTCCTCAGCCCTACGGGCTAAGGAGTATTGTTGTGGCCCTGGGGATCTGTCTGTCCGTCTGTCCGAGCCGTATCGCGATAACTATTGCAAGGAAGTTCATGAAATTTACAGGTTATGATCCTTTTATTTTTTACTTGTGCCTTTGAGACTTTCAGGTCAAACCGCTCATTAATTATTTTTTTACAATTTTTTTTATTTTTCTACCATTTTCCAGTCTTCTAAAAAGGGATCTCTCAAGTATGCATACATTAGCCCTACTTTTATACTGATTTACATACACTTACTGTCATGTAGCCTATCAAGAGCTCCATAGTAAAGTTGTATGTCTGCCATTGGTTCATTCGGTGTAGGGCAGGACTGGCCATTGGTTTGGTCTAAAGTATATAATCATTTGCATATTCAGTAGTATGGTATTGCAAGTGACTCATTCATATAGGATGTATGAACACAACTTTGATCTAATGTAGGTCCAACATGAACTATATACCCTTCGGAACTTCTTAATTATTACAGTGGCAGCCAACATCCACATTAAAACCAGCAACATGGTATCAAGTCCTGATATCTGATTTTTGTGCATTTGGCTAGAAAGTGCTTTGTCCGAACCACGAAACATCCACCGAGAATACCGTGTCAGATATACAGTAAATTACGAGATTGACACAATGGTCGTATCCCTACGCTGTTGAGAAAAAAGTTAGTCCCACATTAAAACTGTGAAAACCGACTTGTTATTTCGTCTAAAATTTCACAGAATGAATTTGAACGATAATAAATGCCTATTTTATCGATAAGGGCAACTTGTACTTTGTCTTGTCACAGAATTGTAGGAACCTGTGAGATCTGTCAAAACCGAAAGTAGTCTCCACGTGTTCGTGGTTGCTGTCAATACATCAATGGCGGACTTGAATTTTCAGTTGTAAAATGAACTGTGGTCTGACAGTTTACAAGCGGTGTCTCGCATAACAAGTCCTCTAAAACATACTTCAGGAAAGATAGCGATAGGTCATTGAAATATGAAACTTTGTTTCTCAAAATCCGCCGCATGCTTCGAAATGTGCCGTGGCCGCATTGTAACTCTTATTAGTAAAAATCCAGCCATGGTAGTAACAACAACAACACAGTATTTTTGTTCAAACATCTACTTACAGCTTTAAGCAACCTGTTATGTCCTCTAATACTATTTGGAGCTGATATCCCTTATTGTTATCTTTCACTGGATGCTAATGAGTAATTTTTGTTGAGATTTTGCAACAGAAAACGTCAAATCACGAAATTAGCGCATGGTATGACAGGGGAGGTAATTAGGGGTTTTTCTTTTCAAACTGCCCAGAGTTATCGCCCCTGTTTGTAAGATATTGTTCAGATTTCAATGAGGACTAGATATTTTGTTCAAGAAATAAACTGAACCAAGTTCATTATAAATACTTTCATCAGATAAGAAAGTTATTTCTTTTATTACATGATCATCTGTTATTTATACGCGAGGTATAACTATATTGATAAAAATTCTCCATACATTTTTTCCCAATTATATTTTTTACCATTGCTGGTTAGATAAATCTAGTGTTGTGGGATCTTCAAACGCTGAAAATAAAGTTAACTGCTGTGATATTCAACTCTTTCCCATGCACAAGAGTATCAAATGATTATCTACTTATACAGATGTAGATTATCCATACGCATGTAAGAGTAATTATACCCCCCGTAACGAAGTTAAGGGGGGGGTATACTGGAATCGGCTTGTCTGTCTGTCCGTCCGTCCGTCCATCCATCTGTCCTCTGTCTGTAGACACAATTTTGTCCAGACTACTCCTCCTAGGATTTTGCTTCTATTTTAATGAAACTTGACATATGTGTTACCTATGGTTTGAAGATGTGCATGCCCTATTAACAAGGCGAAATTTTAATTTTTGACATATTTATGACGTTTTGAACTTTATAGGACTTAGCCATTTTCAGGATCTATTCCGATGTAGAGACAATTTTGTCCGGACTACTCCTAAGATTTTGCTACTATTTTAATGAAACTTTACATATGTGTTACCTATGATTTGAAGATGTGCATGTCCTATTTACAAGGCGAAATTATATTTTTTGACATATTTATGATGTTTTGAACTTATAGGACTTGGCCATTTTCAGGATCTATTCCCATGTAGAGACTATTTTGTCCGGACTACTCCTCCTAAGATTTTGCTTCTATTTTAATTAAACTTTACATATGTGTTACCTATGATTTGAAGATGTGCATGTCATATTTACAAGGTGAAATTATAATTTTTGACATATTTATGACGTTTTGAACTTTATAGGACTTTGCCATTTAGGATCTATTCCCATGTACAGATAAGTTTTTAGTGTAATCAACTACTCTTACTATTTTTATCAGAAGGTTCTGAAACTTTGTAGACATGTTTGAAGATTTGCATCTCCTATTTGTGACATGACATACTAATTTTTGTCAAAATTACCCAGACTTGGAATGACCAGTATATTATTGTTTTTATACTGTATTGACATATTACTCAGAACGGCAGACTTGTGTCTTGCAGGGTGGGGGGTATCTCAGTTATCCCTTAGGATAACAGTTAAATCTAGTTACATACAGATACTGTGGGGAATTTCACTTCTGAACTGGCTCCGATTGTCTGTCCATCCGTCCGTCTGTCAGTGTATCCATTCGTTCATTTGCCAGAGTTGTGGCTTGGGTTTGCATTTCGCATGTCATAACTCTCTGCTATGCATCCAAACTTCTACATCCATGAAAACGTCTTGGTCTAGACTGTTAAGGGGCTGAGGAGTTGTAGCACCTCTGGTGCCTCATGTTTTCATTGGTTGTTGGTGGAATCTGTTGATCCATCATAGTAATTACTCTCCCCTGTACATTCTAATCTCAAGTCAACTCAATGGTCTACTTCTATCTCTTTGTCTACTATGTGTGAATGACTAATGTTGACTCTGTTGACCAGGTGATAGTGTACCGACTGGTCACCAAGAACAGTGTGGAGGAGGACATTGTGGAGAGAGCCAAGAGGAAAATGGTGTTGGATCACTTGGTCATACAGAGGATGGACACCACTGGTAGGACTGTATTAAACAGGGGCAGTGCCCCAGGCACGTAAGTTACTCACCAGCTCTACAGACCACTATTTACTTCTTAATCACCCTACTGCTTTGGGGCTTTTCGATATAATATATATTATGCAATGCATGTCAATTTTCCTGAAGGTTTTACGCTTTCTCCAGTCCTTCACAATACAATTGCCATTTAGGCAAATTAAACTGTACTATTTTGAAATTCTGTACACACTTATACATTTGTACAATTGAAGACCCAAGATTATAAAAACCCAATAAATCAATAACATGAGGTAATCCCACTAATAATTCAATCTCTGGAAATGATGGGGGGGTGATCCTATTTATTTCAACAGAAGTTGAAAAAATGGTCCAAAATCATGCTGATGATCCATTATTTCTTCGTTATTTCAATGATTTCAAAGAGTGATCAACTTTATTAGAACTGAGTATTGAATTTTGTCCCCAAACTTGGAGGTGAATTTTGTTAGGGGGTATTGAATTATTACTGTCTGTTTCACATTACGAGGGAATGGGTTTTCGTGGATTTATCAGTAATATAACACATTAGTTGTCGAAACTCACGATATATTCCAAACTCTGTCTGTGCAATTATTTGTTCTTAAAAATATTTCCCAGGCATTAGAAATTATCTAAAAAATCTCCAAAGTTTTGATCGTTTGAGCAACTGCATGTTGAAAACACGATCATGCCGACAACCGGGCAAGTCCATTTTCACCCAAAGGAACCGGAGAGTGGTACTGTGCTAGAAGAGATAATTCTTTCCTAATTTCTTTCTTCTGCTTTTGTGCTGTTTGGTTTCACAGCAATGTATGTCAGTTGCTCGGACGAGACAAACTTAGAAGATTTTTTTAACATGTCCTGTCTGGAAAATATTTTTGATGACAAATAATTGCAGAGTTTGGAATATATTGTGAGTTTCGAAAGCTAATGTGTTATATTAACTGATAAATCCACAAAAACCCAGTTCCCTCGTAAGGTGAAACAGACAGTAGAGGCATTACTGTATGCAGTTTAACCAGACTTTCTGATTTATTATCTGTTTGACCCTGACTACTCACTAACCAGACGATTTCTCCCGACAGTACAAAGACACCATTCAACAAGGAAGAACTGGCAGCCATACTCAAGTTTGGTGCTGAAGACTTGTTCAAGGAGACAGATGCGGAGGATGAAGAACCACAGGTCTGTGTTAAATCATGTGTCGAATTCACAGTTCGAAGTACTTGCCACAGAGTTCAGCATTAAGATATTGCCTGCATCCTTTGAAGCAGTTTCCAGCACCATATATGCAGTATAGCCCAGAAAAGACTTGACTTTAAATGACACTAAACAAAAATACAAACTCGAGTACAGTAATTCCCCTAATAATTCGATCACAGGGAGTTGAGAAAAACTAACATTCCCATTCTTCTTTTAAATTGAAGAAAAACCATATAATGACAGAGTGTGACACTTTGTAGCTGGTGCCATGAAGAATATTGCCAGATACATGCCACTTTTGCTGCTCTTCCGGTGATCAAAATTATCAAGGAAATTACCCTATAATTTCTGCAACAAAAACAGAACCTCGACTTTCTACTGCATTATTTTTTTTTCAGTAAAGTCAATATTGAAATTATTTTGTTCACAGGTAGACATAGATGAAATTCTAACACGGGCGGAGACGAGGGACACGGAGCCGACCATGGCTGGGGATGAATTGCTCTCACAGTTCAAGGTAGGTATATCATGGTTTCTCCTCACAAACCTGTAAACCAATTAGAATGTCTGGGAAAATTGACATGAATATCCATTAAGATGCATTTAAATAAAATGTAAACAGGAGTCACGATGAGAAGTTTCAACTAATCGAATAAGGGTTACCTGGTAGAGGAGATAAAACTTGGTACTTGAAAATTTTATTAGATATGGGTCATAGGTGGTATTTGAAGAATCAGGTATTTGAGTTGGTATTTGAAGATGTGAGTTGGTATTTGCAGGCTGTTGATAAAAGGAGCAGCTGACTGTTTTCCTCATTCTCCTTCCAGAAGAAGTATGAAAAGAGCTCCTTGATCATGAAAATTTATATAGCCTTATATTACTATCCAAACTCTCAAGAAATGACACTCCAGAACTGTTTCTAGTAGAGCATTCAATAGCTCTCCAACGATTTTCAAACAGCAATGCCTAGCTGATATTTGAAGTGTTGATATTTGACAAAATTTAGGGTGTATTTGAATAGAATTGTTCTTTAAAGAATTAGTTGGTATTTAAAGGTTGGAGTTGAGTTGATATTTGAAAGGTTGAGTTGGTATTTGAAGAGTTATGTATTTGCAGGTTGTAAGTTTTGATAACATGGAGGAGGATGAAGAAGAGGAAGAGGAAGTGGAAGAGGCAGACAATAATGAGGAGGATACAGGTAGGTTCATTGTCATATCCACCACAGGTGTCTGGGCTGTTGCGATAGCTGCTGGTGTACTCCATCTTCATTTTATCCAGCCAATTTCTACGTTCCCACTTCGAACCTGCCTTGATTTATCTGACCCCTTCAGTGTTCAAAATCCGACGTGTAAATTTCACCAGCTAACGACAGAAGAACCAATCAGAACGTACACATCGATTGCGAGTGAAGTCACATCATCCTCTATTAGCGGCGTCCTTCCTCCTAATATGGTGCCCACCAATTAGGTCAGCCAATCAATAACGCTTTTGTGCGACCCATTTCGAATTTCAAATGTTTTCGAGGTCAGTGACGTCTCGTGTCTATTTACAAGTTATTTGAACATTGAAGGGGTCCAGATATATCAAGGGAAGTTCCAAGTGGGAACGAAGAAATTGGCTGGATAAAATGAAGATGGTTTACTCGGATTTTTATCTGAAACCACTTTCTTCTCCCAAATTAAACTGGACTTGCAGATTGCAAGGAAACGAATTGTGACTTAATTCTGGATAGGTGATACATCTTGACATCCTAACTGGTGTACGTACCACGGTTTGTTTTTCTGTTGCCGATACGCATCCAACATGACCAGATATGAAGGGGGGAGGGGGGGGAGGATCAGAGAATTTTATCACAAAAATCGTGGTTGATCGATTGTGGATATGGTGGTCGATTTATTAGGGGAATTACCGTACATACTAGTTGCTAATTATCCTGTAGGTGTGCTCTTGCTCTTGGCACTCTTCAGTTCTGCTGTAATGTGGTTGTCCTGTGGACTTACCAACACCAGGATTCAGCCCTATTCCAGTTCTGCTAATATTATATGTTTCATTCGTTAAGGACCTTGTCTAGAAAGACCGGAGTTAAAGGCCAAGATAATGAATTTCAAATCAGTAAGCATATAACAAAATACAAAAAAAAAGAAAAATTGTGCAGTTCACTGTGTTCATTATTTTATACCCAACATCCAGTATGAATGGAAAATATCTGAATAATCATTGTAAATGTTCAGTATGGAAAAACACTAGCTAGACTGTTTCGGAAGAATGATGGAATGCACCTCAAATGTATTGTATTGTTCTCATCTCAAGACTCTAGAAATAGTAAACCGAGCTCTCTTACACATGTTTGGAATATTTACATGGGTGTAGAATCTTTCTCCCTTTTCAACTGTTTCTCTCTGGAACTGCTATTACTTCCTTTGTCTGTATTTTCTGCAGATTTTGAAATAATAATAAATTTTTGTTTCACAGACACTAGTAGAACTGCAACTCAGAGAAATTTTCAGAGAAAACCAATGTCTTTACACTCTCACACCTGTCATGGTTTCTTTTTCTTGTAGTGGGTAAAGAGTGGGATCAGATTATTCCTGAGGGGGACAGAAAAAAAATCGAAGACAAAGAAAGACAACAACAATTGTTGGAGCTCCAACTGCCCCCTCGCAGTCGCAAAACTATACAACAGGTAACCACTAACATTATTACCCCCTCCCCCCGAGCCCAGTTGGGGGATATAGAATCGCTGTTTGTGTGTGCACCTTGCGTGTTTTCATCAGCGTAATTTGAAAACTATCAATTCAATTCACTCCAAATTTAAAATGGAGATTAATTGGAGAATAGCCTATTGATTTTGAGGTCACTAGGTCAAAGGTCACCATTTCTATTAAATGCTACCTACTTTCTTTATGCCCCCCTCTAATTCTTTCTAATTAGAGGTGGGCATATAGCGATCGCTTTATCCGTCTGTCCGTGCATCCGTCTGTCACTCCGTCTGTCCCTCCGAATTTCTTGTCCGCGCGATATCTCCGTTAATATTTGATGGACGCTATTGAAACTTGCATGGAATGTGGCCAGTGCCTCGTAGTTGTGCAGTGTAGAGTTTTTTTTCCGAGTTTCGGTCATATTTTCAAGAGTTATGGCCCTTTTTCTGAAATCTCCGTGAATGGGACTTGTCCAGGCTGAATCTTGGTTAATATTGTATGAACAAGTATGAAATTTGCATGATATGTGTTCAGTGCCCCATAGTTGTGCAGCGTAAAGTTTCTCCGTGTTTCGCTTATATTTTCAAGATTTATGGCCCTTTGTTTCTGAAATCTCAGTGAATTGGGACTTGTCCGGGCTGGATCTTGGTTAATATCGTATGAACAATTATGAAATTTGCATGATATGTGGTCAGTGCCCTGTAGTTGTGTAGCGTGAATTTTCTCCGCATTTCATGTATATTTTCAAGAGTTATGGCCCTTTGTTCTTGAAATCTTTGTGAATTGGGACTTGTCCGGGCTGGATCTCAGTTAATATTGTATGAAGTTAGCATGATACGTAGTCAATGCCCCATAGTTGCAGCGTGAAGTTTCTCTGCTTTCGGTTATATTTTCAAGAGTTATGGTCCTTTGTTCATCAAACCTAAGTGAATGGGATATATATATATATATATATATATATATATATATTTGTCCAGGCTGGATCTCGGTCCATAACCGATTTGGACTGGCAAAATGGCTGTATATATGTTATTCTACATTCCAAAGCAGACCACATAGGTCCCAAAGTGTGAAATTGCCCCAAAAAGGGTGAATTGCGTGCAAAATTCAAAGTTCACTGATCGCTTCATAATTTCACCGCAATATACTCAAAGGAATGTAGGTCTCATAACCAAGTCATATTTTCGGATTTGGCGAAAGCCCTGGCGACCATCTTGCATCAAAACATTGTATTATCACTTGTTGGTCGATACTTGGAATATCTATTATCCGAGGCATGGTGAAAAAAGTGACTGAAACAGCATTTTTAGCTCGCTGTATACGAAGTAGGCGAGGTATTGGGAGAGAGAGGGGGAAAGTGTCGGTGTCTGTGTTGATGTCGGTGTCGGTATCCGGTTAAGTTTTTATGTTTAGGCTGAACTTAGAATAATTTTGACTTCTTTTGGACTCTGAAAGTTTTCTGGGTTAATGTTTTCTGTTTAGGCTGGACTTGGAATAATTTCGACTTCTTTTGGACTCTGAAAGTTGTCTGGGTTATGTTTTCTGTTTAGGCTGGACTTAGAATAATTTACTGCTTGAAAAAAAGGTAATCTTTATTTCAAGTTTTATAATATAGTTCATCTTTCAATCCAACTTCAACATCACTGACAAAGAAGTCAAATTTTTATAAAAATATGTATTGTCATTGCCAGTGATGTGCAACCTGAAGGGCTCGATCTTTATGCGAAGCTGCATGTTATTGACAAAACCCAAAATGGCGAGCTGCCGGGTTACACATAACCCTTGTTATAATTATCCAAATTAGGCCTCCACCGACCAATACAGAACAGCACAATGGCAGGGCAGTGTCGGATTAAAGCGGAATGGGGGGCATACAATTGAGCAATCTCTGATTGCTTCCTTCCTGTGTGTTATATTAAAGCCATACTTTTAATACTGTAACCCTCTTTATCCAGAAGAGGGCTCTCCATCATGCTTAAATGTTCTGCGCAACACAGAGAACAAAACTTTATCACATTTAAGTTCAGTTAATCATGGTTAGCTATTTTGTGTCTATTTGATTGATACTCATAAATCATCATGCACATAAACGGCACCAGGATTTCGTGAGAGGGGTCATTCCCATGCTTACTTATTAGAAACCCCATTACTCTGATGTCCAACATAGGAATATATTGTTCGGTTAGGCGTTGAAGGGGGGGGGTCGTTCACACCCGATGACTTCCCCCCCCCCCCCAAGCGATCCCTTAATGTCTGAAGCCAAAATGACAGCCACAATGATCCACTCGCATGTGAATCATGCTTTTCACATTTTGTATTGCCACACTGAGTAGCTTTATCTGAAATTAATTTATTTGATATCCTAGAAGTATTAGTATTTTCTGGTTATCCATACAACAGGTAACAATTAACATTGTTATCCAAACAAATTTGCAGTTTGGAGATGATGGACTTAACATGCATGGGATAGAAGACAAAGCTTGCAATAGTTTTGGTCAACCTCCGAAAAGGGTTGTCTCCCATTATGACATTAATTCCACCCTGCCTTCAGCTACTCACAGAGGGTGTTAAAATGCCCTGTCATTCTTCACACAGCTGTTCAGTCTTTGACAGACAAAAAAACTAGATTTTCTAAGTGTTCTGGAGCTTAACATGCTATTTGAGCTGAACTAAGCAGCATTTCAGGCATTTTGCAAATAACAGTAAAATGAAATCAAGGTAAATTGGAACTGCAGAGCAGTAGCTACCGGGGACCAGGTTAGCATGGGACATAACGTCTCTCCCATGGGTTCTAACTATCACGCTCTACATCTCGTGCACATGCACCCTCTACTCCACACATGCGCAGTCGACATATTATACTCTAGGACAAATGCCGGGTTCAAGGGCTCTCGTTTAGTGAAAACCCTCTGCCTCTCGCCCCACGGAATGTTTCACCTCAATCCAATATGGCCGCCAAACCGTTCAGCCAATCGAAAATATTTCCTTTCAGTGCAACAGACCATGGCCTTCCCGATATATTGCAGTGACCTAGAAATCCGTATCTATCAGGGTTCAAGAGAATAAGCCGCTGCAAAATTGGCAAAGTTTTTCAAAGAATTCAAGATGGCGGCCAAACCACGTGACCTATGAGCACAATTTTTGCATATTCGTGATCACCATGTCCTATAACATATATTTCATAACTTTTCCGGTCAAAATCCGTTACTTGAAAATCCTACCATTTTGATTGGTTGATGGCGGCCATCTCGTTTAACCTGTGAACTTTATGAGTGATAATTTGGGAGAACTCTGTCCATTGATCATGTGTACCAAGTTTCACAACGACCGAATCAGCGGTTTCAGAAGAGAAGATCGTTGAAGGTTTGGAGCTAAATCCAATATGGCCGCCAAACCGTTCAGCCAATCCAAAATATTTGCTTTCAGTGCAACAGACCATGGCCTTCCCTACATATCGCAGTGACCTAGCAGTCCGTATCTATCAGGGTTCAAGAGAATAAGCCGTTGCAAAATTGGCAAAGTTTTTCACAGAATTCAAGATGGCGGCCAAACCACGTGACCTGGGAGCAAAATTTTTGCATATTCTTGATCGCCATGTCCTATAACATATATTTCATAACTTCTCCGGTCAAAATCCGTTACTTGAAAATCCGACCATTTTGATTGGTCGATGGCGGCCATCTTTTTTAACGGATGAACTTTAAAAGTCATAATATGGGAGAACTCTGTCCATTGATCATGTGTACCAAGATTCATATCGATAGGTGCAGCGGTTTCAGAAGAGAAGATCGTTGAAGGTTTTAAGCTAAATCCAATATGGCCACCAAACCGTTCAGCCAATCAAAAATATTTGCTTTCAGTGCAACAGACCACGGCCTTCCCGATATATTGCAGCAACCTAGAAATCCGTATTTATCAGGGTTCAAGAGAATAAGCCGTTGCAAAATTAGCGAAGTTTTTCACAGAATTCAAGATGGCGGCCAAACCACGTGACCAAGGAGCAAAATTTTTCCATATTCGTGATCGCCATGTCATATAACATATATTTCATAACTTTTCCCGTCAAAATCCGTTACTTAAAAATGTGACCATTTTGATTGGTCGATGTCGGCCATCTTTTTTAACGGATGAACTTGAAAAGTCATAATATAGGAGAACTCTGTCCATTGATCATGTATACCAAGTTTTACAACGATCGGTTCAGCAGTTTCAGAGGAGAAGATCGCTGAAGGTTTTGAGCTTAATCCAAGATGGCCGCCAAGGCATCTGACCAATCAGAATTAGCTTGGTATATGCATTAGATCTTGTCCACCGGAACATATCCTGAAAGTTTGGGCTTAATCCGTCAGCTCGTTTCTGAGATATCATCGACACAAAATCATGTGGAATAATCAGAATAATAATTGGAACTGCAGAGCAGTAGCTACCGGGGACCAGGTTACCATGGGACATAACTTCTCTTCCATGGGTTCTAACTATCACGCTCTACATCTGGTGCGCATGCACTCTCTACTCCACACATGCGCAGTCGACACATTATACTCTAGGACAAATGCCCGGTTCAAGGGCTCTCGTTTAGTGAATACCCTTGTAATCTGTACCGATCAAGGTACAAGAGAACAAACGCTTGCAATATGGATAAGGTTTATCACAAAATCAGTGTGTTCATATTCCAACAATTTTGATTGGTCGATGGCGGCCATCTTTTTTAACAGATGAACTGTTTAAGTCGTAAAATGAGAGAACTCAATCCATTGATCATGTGTAGCAAGTTTCATAACTATCGGTGTAGCGGTTTCAGAGGAGAAGATCGTTTAAGGTTTTAAGCTTAATCCAATATGGCCGCCGAACCGTTCAGCCAATCAAAAATATTTGCTTTCAGTGCAACAGACCATGGCCTTCCCGATATATCGCAGCAACCTAGAAATCCGTATCTATCAGGGTTTAAGAGAATAAGCCGTTGCAAAATTGGTGAAGTTTTTCACAAAATTCAAGATGGCGGCCAAACCACGTGACCTACGTGCAAAGTTTTTCCATATTCGTGATCGCCATGTCATATAACATATATTTCATAACTTTTCCCGTCAAAATCCGTTACTTAAAAATGTGACCATTTTGATTGGTCGATGGCGGCCATCTTTTTTAACGGATGAACTTTTCAAATAATAGAATGAGAGAACTCAATCCATTGATCATGTGTAGCAAGTTTCATAACTATCGGTGTAGAGGTTTCAGAGGAGAAGATCGTTTAAGGTTTTAAGCTTAATCCAATATGGCCGCCGAACCGTTCAGCCAATCAAAAATATTTGCTTTCAGTGCAACAGACCATGTCCTTCCCGATATATCGCAGCAACCTAGAAATCCGTATCTATCAGGGTTTAAGAGAATAAGCCGTTGCAAAATTGGTGAAGTTTTTCACAAAATTCAAGATAGCGGCCAAACCACGTGACCTACGTGCAAAGTTTTTCCATATTCGTGATCGCCATGTCATATAACATATATTTCATAACTTTTTCCGTCAAAATCCGTTACTTAAAAATGTGACCATTTTGATTGGTCGATGGCGGCCATCTTTTTTAACAGATGAACTTTTCAAATAATAGAATGAGAGAACTCAATCCATTGATCATGTTTACCAAGTTTCATAACGATCTGTGCAGCGGTTTCAGAGGAGAAGATCGTTGAAGGTTTTAAGCTAAATCCAAGATGGCCGCCAAAGCATTTGACCAATCAAAATCAACTTGGTATATGCATCAGATCTTGTCCACCAAAACATGTCCTGAAAGTTTGGGCTTAATCTACCTCATCGTTCTTGAGATATCTGTGACACAAAAATCATGTGGAATAATAATAATCCGAACGATTTCAATAGGGGACCTCGGTCCTTGACCTGGTCCCCTAATAATCCGAACGATTTCAATAGGGGACCTAGGTCCTCCGGACCTGGTCCCCTAATTATCAAGTACATATTTCACCATGTACATCAATGTATAATTGAAGCTATTGGTAGGATTTTTAACCCCCACTTCCTCCTCCTTTTCAAAGAAAATATTCACTGTCATTTACATCAGTGTGGAATTAAATGCCTTTGAATTTCTTGAGTTTGATGAACCTTTGACTGACTGGTGAGAACTACAGTCTGTGACATACTGTTTGGGTACAGGAATACATATAAAGTCATCGCATATGAGGATGATTGACCGGTCACAAGAGGCGATAAACCTTGCTCTGTGGTTGCCTTAGTAGATTGCCTTTTAATAAATGAAATTGATGCCCGACATAATTGTGGTTAATCCTTAGACAAAGATTTTTGCTCGTGCAAGTGCATTGATGTGTGACTCCTGGCATAAATAAATGTTGTTTGTACGTTCTCTCCCCTGCCTAACCCAGGGGAAATCTTTTATCTAAGGATTAATGGTACAATTATATCGGGAATCAGAAATCGGTGGTCCATGTTGCTTCTGTCTTAATTATTAGCTGAGGAGCATTTCTCATTCACATGTATGTCAAAGTTATGCCAATACAGGAACAGGGCAATGATTTTACTACTTTGAAACACTATGCTCATCAATCAATCAATTCATGAAACTTGTATATTTCTCTTGTATTAAAACTTCTCTACGGTTTTCATTTTCTTGAAATTGCCTCCCCATATCGGGGGACCAACACTCTAGCATGATCTCGAACATATTTCTTTCCCATTACTCCAGCTGCAGGGGGAGGACTCTGACGAGGATCGCAGAGGTAAGAAGAAGGGTAAACGTGGGGAGGCCGAGGACAGCGAGAGCTCTGACGAAAACGGAGAGGACGGTAAACAACGTAAGAGGGGTCGACCACGTGCCGTCAACAAAGATGGTGTCAAAGGGTTCACAATCGCTGAAATACGACGATTTGTCAAGAGTTACAAGAAGTTTGGTGCCCCATTAACAAGGTATTAGGCTTGGTCAAACAATACAGGCTGGTAAGGTTTCGTTCAATTCAATTACTTGGAAGCCAGCTGGTAACCCCATTAAGTCTAAGTCAATGATACTCCCTGGAGTTAAACTGCACTGATTATGTCTAGAAGTGTAGAATCTATAGAAAGCCATAGAAAGTGTAATAATTCAAATGTGTTGGATGAAGTGATTGAATTATGAGCCAGATTGAAGATATCATCTGGATTTTTATACCATATTCCACTTATTCATCACAGCTCTACTTGTTATTCTGTATAATTAATATGATATCTACCCGTGCAAAACCCGTCATTTCTGCATTCTAAACCTTGAGGGGCTCGCGGGGATTGACCTTGGAGTGTCGTCCTGCACACTCCAGGTCATGGAGCAGCAAATGTCGCGATATGACTGAAATACTGTTGAAAGGGAGAGACAGATCATATTCACTCACACTCTCACTGAGGGCCCTCCAGCTTAGGGCAGCATGGTTTACCATACCATGTTTGTCTGGCACAGGAGGTAGATTAAAGTGCCAAACAAATTAGGCTCTCTGACGATCCATTGTGATCACCAGTGTCTGTAGTTTTGGTTAGGGTTTTGCTAGGGTATGTTTGTTTGGGTCATTGTCGCTGTGTGACCAATAAGGTTAGGTGCGATATTAAACTTTAAACAACCAACCAACCACTGACACTGAGACAGCAAGTCGTAGGAGACGACTAACTGGGGCACCTATGGAATCCTGGGTGTAAAACAGAATATGACCCTACCCCTGGAGTCCCGGGTGAGAAAAGTAATAGGACCCAAAGATGACTGAAGGATTGTTGAAAATTCACTCACTCGCTCATTCTAGATTGTGTATATTCATTGTTTACACGTTCACACACACTTGTCTGTTGGTGCAGGTTAGATGCTATTGCCTGTGATGCTGAACTGCAGGAGAAGTCTGAGGCTGACCTACAGAGAATTGCTCAGGTCCTCATATCCCGCTGTGACGAGGCCATGAAGGAATACAGATCCAAACTAGAGGAGGATCCCAATTTTGAGGGTATGTCATAATACTGGATGTGTAGGATGTATCTTTCATGGATAATTCACCAACAGCTATTATTTTTACTGCTTAAGTTCAAATCCACTGGCACAAATCTCATATAGAGCACTCTTTTCAAGTTGGGTACTAATTACGGTGGCTCACTCTGAGCTGGACCTTGCTTGTAAAAACAACTGACAGCTTGTGTGATGAAGGACACAATGGATGACTAATGACCAGTAAAAAGGTTTAACTGATGTAGTGAAAACTGGAGATGGCACAGTTTGTATCCTCAACTTAGTTTATGTCCTGCTGTCACTGTTTGCACACCGATCGAAGCCATGTGCTCTGTTTTGTAGACCATGGCTGTACAAGTTACAACTTAAACACAGCATGTTTTCATATACATTGTGCAGATGAGAATTGCTCTTTGTTTTATTCTATTTCCGAATAAACAGATCATAAACCACATTTCTCAAGTTACAATAACATAAATATTATCTGTGGAGTGGCTTAAGTGGATGTCAAAAACGACGACAACAAAAAGGACGCACTCGCAAATTATGACATGAGTTTTGATTGTTCCGTATTCAGTTTATGTATATAGGCTCCACTGAGAGCATTAGTGGGAAGCTATATTCACGAAAAGTACCTGTCACATAAAACTCTTCAACGCAAATATAGAGAAAGATAGTTCCATGTGAACAATGAGCCATTTACATTAAAAAGTGACTGATAAGCTAAAATCCACTTTACACCTAGTAACGTGCCTATACAGTATGTATCATTTTAGAATTGAATAAAGAATAAAGCAAAATATAGTTTTTCTGTCATAGCATATGGAACATAATTCCACCGGACTTAAAATGTTCAATATTATATCTACAGTGGGAAAGAAGACACACCGTGGACCAACTTTCAAGATGTCCAGTGTTACAGTGAATGCTTTATCTGTGATGAAAGCTTTGGAAGAGCTAGAGCCCATGACCAAAGCACTGCCTGCTGATAAACATGAGAGGAAAAAGTATGTTCCATTGTCTACAATCTGCAATGCTAATAATTGCTAATTGATATAAAAAAAGCAAAGAATGTGGAACAATAATTCTTTATGAATTGTTGCTTATACATTTAGAGATATTACTAGACATTCTGCACCATTTGAAAATAATCCATTTCCCGAGATGAGATTTCTCAACTATCTTCTTTGTTTTCAATCAAAATATTGTTTTCAATGAAAACTCACATAATGTTACCTTTATCTGATACAGCCAGTACCCCCTTCCCTCTCCCAGTCATCCTCCATCACCTAAACTTTACATTACTGCAGTCCACATGACCTCTTTTATTCTGAGAACTTGTATATCCATTCTTACCAGATGACCATTATGCACATCCCAAGTCATGGTGAGAATTTAAGAGTCTCGGCTCCTCAGAAACTTGTCATAAGAGGCGATTAACTGGGACATCCACAGCGTTCAAAAGTCTGAAAAGGAATAGGACCCTACCTGTGGGGTTCCTGAGCATGAAAAGTAATAGGACCCAACATCTTGATATGACTGAAAGATAATTGAAAGCAACATTACATCATATTCACTCACTCCCTGTTACCAAATGCAGCAACTACCCCCTGTTACCAAATGCAGCCACTACCCCCTGTTACCAAATGCAGCAACTACCCCCTGTTACCAAATGCAGCAACTATCCCCTGTTACCAAATACAGCCACTACCCCCTGTTACCAAATGCAGCAACTACCCCCTGTTACCAAATGCAGCAACTACCCCCTGTTACCAAATACAGCCACTACCCTCACCGATTGTCCTCCATCTTTACTCTCTCACTCACGAGGTGAGCTTGACCTACATCCTCGGGTAAATTCGCTGATACAGGAAGTCTCAGGAATTTTACCACCATAAAATTTGGGCCCTCCCCCGGTGAACAAATTTACAAGAACAGGAATTTGATAAAATTGTCCAGAATCGTGTCAATAAAACGTTATTTCTGGAGGGTGATCTAATTTGATAGGAGATTGAATTTTTACCTTAAAATTGGGGGTGATTGAATTGGAGGATTTACTGATTGCCTTCATTATTCCATATACCTGTCAGATATGAGATCAAGTGTCGGGTGAAGTTAGTACACTGGGACTGTGACTGGGATGTGACTGATGACTCCAATCTTCTCAAGGGTATCTATGAGTATGGCATGGGTAACTGGGAGTCTATCAAAATGGACCCTGAATTAAACCTTCACCAAAAGGTATTGTATTTCTGAAGTATATCAAGTTACCCTATTTCTTCTAATTATTATGCCCCCCCTCTAACTAGAGGGGGGGCATATAGCGATCGCTTTGTCCGTCTGTCCGTCTGTCCGTCCGAATTTCTTGTCCGAGCAATATCTCGGTTAATATTTGATGGACAGGATTGAAACTTGCATGGAATGTGGCTAGTGCCTCGTAGATGTGCAGCGTTGAGTTTTTTCCGAGTTCCGGTATAATTTTCAAGAGTTATGGCCCTTTTTCTGAAATCTCTGTGAATGGGACTTGTCCGGGCTGGATCTTGGTTAATATTGTATAGACAAGTATGAAATTTGCATGATATGTGGTCAGTGCCCCACAGTTGTGCAGCGTAAAGTTTCTTCACGTTTCGCTTATATTTTCAAGAGTTATGGCCCTTTGTTCCTGAATTCTTCGTGAAATGGGACTTGTCCGGGCTGGATCTCGGTTAATATTGTATGGACAATTATGAAATTTGCAGGATATGTTGTCAGTGCCCTGTAGTTGTGCAGCGTGAAGTTTCTCCGCGTTTCACATATATTTTCAAGAGTTATGGCCCTTTTTTCTTTAAATTTGTGTGAATTGGGACTTACCGGGCTGGATCTCGGTTAATATTGTATGGACAATTATGAAATTTGCAGGATATGTTGTCAGTGCCCTGTAGTTGTGCAGCGTGAAGTTTCTCCGCGTTTCGCATATATTTTCAAGAGTTATGGCCCTTTTTTGTTCAAATTTGTGTGAATTGGGACTTGTCCGGGCTGGATCTCGGTTAATATTGTATGGACAATTATGAAATTTGCAGGATATGTGGTCAGTGCCCTGTAGTTGTGCAGCGTGAAGTTTCTCCACATTTCGCGTATATTTTCAACAGTTATGGCCCTTTTTTCTTCAAATCTTTGAGACTTGTAGGGCTGGATCTCGGTTAATATTGTATGGACAAGTATGAAATTTGCATGATATGTGGTCAGTGACCCATTGGTGTGCAGCGTGAAGTTTCTCTGCTTTCGGTTATATTTTCAAGAGTTATGGCCCTTTGTTTATCAAAACTAAAGTGAATGGGATATATTCATTTGTCCAGGCTGGATCTCAGTCCATAACCAATTTGGACCAGAAAAATGGCTATATTATATGTTATCCTACATTCCAAAGCAGACAACATAGGTCCTGAAATTAAAGTATGAAGTTGCCCCAAAAAGAGTGAATTGGGTGCAAAATTCAAAGTTCACTGATCGCTTCACAATTTCACCACAATATACTCCCAAGGAATGTAGGTCTCATAACCAGGTCACATTTTCGGATTTGGCGAAAGCCCTGGCGACCATCTTGCATCGAAACATCGTATTATCACTTGTTGGCTGATACTTGGAATATGTATTATGTGAGGCATGGCAAAAAAAGTGACAGAAACAGAATTTTTATAATTATCCAAATTAGGCCTCCACCAACCAATAAACAACAGAACAATGGCGGGGCAGTGTCGGATTAAAGCGGAAGGGGGGGCATACAATTGAGCAATCTCTGATTGCTTCCTTCCTGTGTTCAGATGGCAAAAGTAAACTTCAGGCATCTGTGAAGAGAAATTCTGCCAACATTCTACAAATTTCACTGGCTATATTTTCAGTCCTTGGGATAAATAACATAACCATACCACAGTATTTAGTCTCAGTTGATATAAAGATGCTTTTTTCTGCTTCTAAGTCTACAAATGCTGTTCGAAAAATTAGAAGAAATAGGGTAGGTTAATAATGTAGTTAGTAAACTGATTCCAAGTCTTTAATGGCTAGATGTGAACAGTGGGATCCGCCAGCCCGAACTGACGCCAGGTGGCTACGTGTACCAAGAGGTAAATGGTGCTTGCCTATGTCATTTTTCTGGGCATCACAAAGGCAACGTCATAATGTAACAACATTATAATTGTTTGTTTTATGACACCACGTTGTCTTTACCTGTTGGAGCACTAACGCCGCCTAGTGTGTCTGGTGATCCCCATTGGTGACACGTAGTTGGAGAATACTTCAAGTAAATCAGAAGAGCACACATTATCGTTAAGCGCATGAGTTGCCCCTGATGAAAACAGACCAAAAACTGTTCGAGTCCAAGCGATTGATTTCTTTGTCAAGTGCTTAAACTCTAGTATTATATTTGGGTAAAACCGATAGAAACTGATGAAAACCTTGTGTACAATACTTCAATAATGTATTTGACATGTAATATCTATTGTAACAATTCATGTTTTTAGTACTACAGAGTGAAATAATAATATATGTTTATACATATGTTGCTGTTTTCAGATTTTATCCCATGAGGGAGAACGTAAGCCTCAAGCCAAACATTTACAGACCCGGGCGGAGTATTTACTGAAGGTGCTCAAAAAAAGTCAAGACTTGGAAAATCAGGGAATAGTAAGTTCACCTGACATTTATTGTGGGAAGACCCGAGGCACATTTATCATTCTACATGCAGTGTTTTTAATATGGCTACATTCCGTGGAAATGGTTTACTTGATATTTAATAGGCTGAATGGTTATTCTTGGAAAAGTGGCAAGGACGCTCCATTTAGGCTTGTAAATCTTGACTCTCTTATTATCTGGAGCACCGTGCAGCCCCCCGGAGTTGACCTGGGGTGTCACTCTGCACACCCCAGGTCCTGGTAAGAAAGGCCTCTGCTCCTCAGATAGCTTGTCGTAAGAGGTGACTAACTGGGGCACCCGAGGGGTCCCCGGGTGTGAAAAGGAATAGGACCTAAACGCCGTGATATGAATAAAATTTAGTTAAAAGTGACGTTAAATCATATTTATTCACTCATTATCTGGAATGAAAATAACGGTTGAAATCTTGACATTTGTCCTGCAAGTCCTAGCCAACTCAAGAATGAAAGTAAACTCAATATGATGTGCTGTGCATGCCTGGTACATATGGTGTATTAGAAAATTGCTCTTGGTAGGATATTTACTTACCAGTTCCTTGTAAGATGTCTGCAGCTACCCTTTATCAACAATAAAAATTACTTGTCATTATTTTATTGTCGTTATATAGACAACTATTTCTATAGATTTTAGTGGAATCCTTCCCAGATCTGACCTCATTGCCCACTGTTGAACAATCATCTTGCATGAACACAGACACGTGTTAGCCCATTTAAATAGAAGTGACTTTGAAATCCTATCCCATTTAATCGAAATGACATTTTTATACGCCCGCCAAAAGTGGACGTATTATGTGATGGCGGTTTCCGTCCGTCTGTCCGGTTCTCGTGTCCGGTCTATATCTGGGACAGTTTCCTCTCTACAGTTTCAATTTTTGGTGAGTGGATACCCTACGGGGAGACGATGTGTCGGGTACCAAAATGAAGGTCGAGGTCAAAGGTCAAAGGTCACAGGCCTAAAAAACAGGAAATCACTGAAGTGTTCGTGTCCGGTCTATATCTGTGAACTTTTTCTATTCACAGTTGCAATTTTTTGTGAGTGGACATACTAGGTGGAGACGATGTGTCGCGTGCCAAAATTGAGATCGATGTCATAGGTCAAAGGTCACTGTTGCCTAAAATCAGGAAATCATTGATCGTTGACAGTTTTCTATGTACAGTTCTAATTTTTGGTGAGTGGATGCCCTAGGGGTGAACGATGTGTTGCATACTAAATGTAGGTCACGGTCAAAGGTCAGTGGGACTGAAAAATCAGGAAATCATAAAAAAAATTCTAATTTCTAATTTTGTGAGTGGATTCAAATAGGGAAATGTGTCGCATACCAAAATGTAGGTCAAGGTCGAAGGTCAAAGGCCACTGTGCCCCCAAAATCAGGAAATTATTAAAAATAACATTTCTTTGTGTCAGTAGATATATTAGGGGGACACGATGTGTCACATATCAAAATGCAGGTCAAGGTCAAAGGTCAAGGTCAAAATCGTGAAATTGTTAAAAATCATGATTTTTTTAGTCCATTGAGAAATTACGGGTAGCTGTTGTGTCATGTACCAAAATTTAGATCCAGGTCAATAGTCAAGATCACTGTGACCCCAGAATCAAAGTCAAAGGTCAGTGTGGCCTAAAAATTAAGAAATAATTAAAAATTACAAATTTTTTGTAAGTGGATTCAATAGGGGGAAATGAAGTGTCATATACCAACAATTAGGTCAAGGTCAACTTAGGTCACTGTGACCCCAAAATCAGGAAATTATTAAAAATAACTTTTTTTTTGTGTCAGTAGATACATTAGGGGGACACGATGTAGGTCAAGGTCAAAGGTCAAGGTCACTGTGACCCCAAAATCGTGAAATTGTTAAACATCATGATTTTTTGTGTCCCTTAAGAAATTATGGGGAGACGGTTTGTCATGTACCAAAATTTAGGTCAAGGTCAATAGTCAAGGTCACTGTGACTCCGGAATCCAGAAATCTTTGAAAATTACGTTTTTTGTGCCAGTAGATACATTAGGGGGACATGATGTGTCACGTACAAAAATGTAGGTCAAGGCCGAACGTCAAGGTCACTGTGACGCCCAAAAGCATGAAATTCATAAAAATCATGATTTTTTTGTGTCCATTGATACATTGAGGGAAGACGATGTGTTTAGGTCAAATGTCAAGGTCACTGTGACCCCAAAATCAGGAAATCATTACAAGTCACATTTTCATATGCCTGTCGAAGGCGAGGTCATGTAATGCGACATTTGTTGTCCATGCGATCTCTAGTTTCAAGGTATGGATTGGTACCAAATTTTGAGTATACCTTACTCGCATGGCAAAGAGGAGCCATACATCAATTTAGCAAAGGTCAAGGTCACAGTCCTCCAAACCTGAGTCCAGTTTAGCTGTTAGGTTGGAATATTCAAAGCTCTCTCCCCTACATGTATGTAGCATTTGTCCTGTGGAGTTGCCTGCCATGTTTGAAACAGCTCCATTTAGTTAAACTGTTGCGAAATAAAAACCATACAATTACTAATTTAACGGAGAGATGGGTCCTTTATGACCTTCATACCTGTTTTAATATTAACTCAAGAACAAAGGTTTACTTCATCACTTTCTTCTTCCTTCATGAAAATTTTTCTCGCCTGAGAGAAATCCATTTGCAGAAAAACTACTATTTTCTTGTGTTTGACTATTGTCGATTTCAGTGTGGGATATGTGAGCTCTCGGCTCTTGCTCCAAGGTCAACTAGCTGCCAAGAGTTCAGCTCATTTTAGGTTATCATTCAATAAAAGATGTAATATATGTTACATTCTCAGAAGCACAAAATTGTAGACCTTTCTCTGGATTGCTAGCTACCAATTGGAATCAAGGCTATTAACTGTTACGCTGCGGCGAGCCGTTCAAACGGCTCTCGTCTTTCTATACGAAAAATGCGACGAGCCGCAATACTGGCTTGCCTTTGCTTCTGTCAATGCGAGTACAGCGAGGTACCATTCTGGAATCGCTTTTTTCAAATTTACCAAGCATGAAACTCGATAAAAACCATACATATATTGTTAGCTAAGCCTGATTTGATTTCTTGGATGTAAACTTGATATTCTGTCTCAGAATAACGAAGTCGGGAGGAAGAAATAAAAATGAAAAATAAAAAAACACCAACGGAGATTTCCATAAAACGTTGTCGAGAAGCCGCCCAGAAAATATAAAATACTCACAGAAAACCCCTTCAAAATATATGATTCTTTGGTATAGTTGAAGTACAGAAGCTCAGTTATATTTCCAAAGTGCGGGTTTCGATGGAATCCGCTAAACAAACTTTATTTTCAAATTTCTGTCGAGCTTCTGCGCCGCGTAATTTCGTCGCGATGAGATAAAATGGCGTTTCCCTCGGATCAGCTTGACCCAGTTGAAGGGCTCTGGCCAATGAGCGCTTCGATGTAGGTCACGTTACCACGCTTGTCCAATCAAGGTAACCGATATAGGATCGGCTGTTACCGTTACTAGAGAAACGGGAAAACACCCCCTTGCAGTTTTTCGATGTTATCGTCTGTTTGATTGGCCATCGGTCGAAATCACGCCTTCAATCAGAAACTACAAGGAATTCCCTTTCCAATGAGACGTCATACGCCCGAAATGGCGGACGAAAAGTCGGAAAAGACCAGGGAGAAAGGCAGCTGAAAAACCAAGATTTTCCGCTGTAATTCCTCATAATTCGCCATTTTCGACCGCAATTCTACCAAAATACTGTAGTCTCTTCAAATAAATTTTATTTACGCTGACAACATCGTCGATTTTGCTATAAAATGCGGTCGAATAGCATTGACTAAACAAGTTGGGATACATTGATATGTTAGGCCAGTCACCAGCAAACGAAATTAAATAATATTTTTGTTCATGAAATCCGGATTTAAAAAAAAAAAAGTCAGCATTTCTCCTCGTACATCATACAAAGAACTTAGCAGCATAACAGTTAAACAACCTTGAAATTTGGATCAATGTGATTCCAGATATACGGGCGTATATTGAAGCCCCTTGGGCTCTTGTTCTTTTTGTTTGTCAAGTGTTTGAGAAAGGGAAGAAAACGTCTATAATAGCATTTAACCCTCAGTTTTCCCTTAATGAACAGTATGGTTATCCAGTTACAGGTTGGGCCGAAACCAAAGAGACAGAGGAAACAGCGGAAGATGAAATCTGCTCCGGAGGTGGATGAGAAAATGATGGAAGCCATTGATGCTGATAGTAGTTTGAAGGAGGAAACAAACGACAGCTTCCCCGACACATCTCACCGACGGAAGAAGAAGGATGACGTGGAAGGGGAAGGAGAGAAAGAAGATAATAAGATTGGGGGAGAGAAGGAGGAAAAGAAGAAGAGAAAGAAGAAAGATGCTAATGGACAGAAAAAAGACAAGAATAAAAAGAGAAAAGATAAGAAAAAAGATGGTGATGATAAAAAGGTAAATGCAAAAAAAAAAAAAAAATCCATATATGTTCCACAGGTTTTTTTACCCCTCGGCCAACTTTGGCCTAGGGGTATTGTCGTCATCATGTACGGCTGTCCGTACGTCCGTACGTCTGTACGTCCGTCCGTCCGTTACCGCGATATCTACAGAACCGTTTCATGCATGGCAACCAAACTTGTTACATCTATTTATCTCCACGTAAATCAGAAGCCTATTGAAAATGAGTCATCTCGGACAATATTTTGCAGAGTTATGCCCCTTTTTACAAATAAAAATCCATTTATGATTTGTTATTGTGATAATTTCAGAACCGTTCCATATACGACATCCTAACGTGATACAGTTGTTTCTCTTGACCTGAACTAAATGCCTATCGAAAATGAGTCGTGTCAGAAAGTATTTTGCAGAGTTATGCCCCTTGTCCATTTATGATTTGTTATTGTGATAATTTCAGAACCGTTCCATATACAACATCCTAACGTGATACAGTTGTTTCTCTTGACCTGAACCAGATGCCTATCGAAAATGAGTCTTGTCAGAAAGTATTTTGCAGAGTTATTCCCCTTGTCTAATAAAATCCACTAATTCCTATGTTAAGTTTGCATATAATTTCTATATCATGTTTGTATACTATCACATTTATTTATTGATTGGATGACTGATTTATTGATTTATTCTCTTACACAATGCGAAGAACAAACGTATATCTATAGTGTATGTATTTATTCCAGAAACAAATTAATTTAAGGGGAGGAAAACTTTTTTTTTTTTTCAAAGAAAGTACACTTGCAATACCAGGGGTAAATATTTCTTCCCACAAGCCAATCAATTGGTAGAGACACCCTTACATTATAATAGCTGGGGTTCAGAGCCGAGGGGTTTCGATAGCGCAGCTTCATGTTTTATTTTAGACACACTATGGTGTTCCTGATGAAAAGTAGTTCTGACTTGAAATTTTGATTTCAAATTAGGTTCTGTATTAAAAAATTTGGCTTTTTTTATAGACTTTAATTATGTTTGAAGATATGTGGATATTGTATTCATTTGAACACCATGGCGGGACAAGATAGCAGTTTTCAGAAGTTTAATAAAATCAGTACTTCAGATTAATAAATTTGTTTTAATCACTTTGCTGTGACATTATAAATATAAGTTGAAGACGTTCTTTAATGTTGTTCGGTTGATCTTTGAAGGCTCATGTAAAGGGCAAGGTAAAATCGGCTGGCCCTATGCACTTCACTGCCTCCTCTGGTCCTGTGGCTATAGCAGAGGAAGGGGAGATAGGAAATGAACTGCCAAAATCAGTATTTGTTGAGGTATGTATTGTCTCAATGATACATGTAACATAACCATTTCTGCACATGGCATGACTAACTTGCCTTATCACATTTTTGTTTGTGCACATCACATCATTTGCACTGAATGACATCGCCAACACAATCCGGTCTTTGCTCAAAATTCAAGTTAAACCTTGAGCAATACAGCTGTGCTGATAGCACTGGTTCCTGATGCTTCAATGCATTTTGCTGAGAAGCAACAGGAACTTGATAATGTGGTGTCTAACACTGTAATTGCACACCAATGTAAGCATCCTGTCTGTGTCTTGTGTGCTGTTCTCTGTGTTTTATATGGTGGATGGCGGGTGTCTGGTTCCATGTTGTTTCAGAGATTTAGTTCTTTGAAGCAACAGGAATGCAACTTGGCTGGGTGGTGCTTAGTTGGTTTGTCACGATATGACTGAAACTTTGTTGAAAGCGATGTTAAATCCTATCCACTCGCTCCCAGCACTGGCAGATGCATTGAGAGACGTGCTAAGACGGCGATTCATCCTGTCACTTGCTTCTATCTCTTTAACATGGGCATGTTTTTAAACTGTTGATAAATGGTGTAAATCTGACATAGGTGGGTAAAATCCAACAATTCTAAGAAAGAGTCACTATGCTTACATTTATGATAATTTTGGCAACTTCAGGTCGAAAATAGTCCAGTTATATATAAACATAAACTGACGCATGTTAAAGAGATAGAAGGGTTGTCAAAGCACCTATCAATGCACGAGCCAGTGCTATCAACGCAGCGGTATTGTTGAAGGATTAACAAAATCACCGGATCAGAACAAAAATGGCACCAGACTCCCCAACAGTTCCTTAAGTTACATTTCCATAATAAATATTATAGTTTTTTGTTGGGCCTCCTCTTAGTTTTGATTTGAAAGTAGAAACTATAAGTTGTGTTGGTGTATATTTGCAGTGCAAGGAGAAGATGCGACCGGTGAAGCGTGCCTTACAGCAGTTAGATAACCCAGAGGAGGAGCTGACTGAGAAGGAGCAGGTTGAGCACACGAGACAGTGTCTACTCAAGATTGGTGACAGGATCACAGAGTGTCTCGCTGTCTATAATGATCCTGAAATCATCAAGGAATGGCGCAGGTCAGTCAGAAAATTTGTTGAAACTAGGAAGTTCTACCAAGAAGCTATATATTTGAGAAAGCATGACAAGGAACCTTTCTGAAGCGTAATTTTGAGTTTCGCTTTGTTTTAGTTAAAGTTTTCATACTTAAGGAAGTAGAGGATGTTCAATACAAGATGTTGAATTTTTTTTAATTTCAGTATTCATTGGGTAAAGAGAAGGTAATTAAAAAAACCCAGATTGATGGGTCACCATACTCATGATAATAATATGACAGTGATATGTATGTGTATCACTGGATTTCCGCTATACTGAATAAAGAGGGAGATTGGTCTCTTTTCTTGCTTGAAGCTTATTAAAACTTTCTCAGGTCAAATTGCCCCTTTTTGCTATATAATACTAAACATAATAGAAACACTCCATATCCTGATGTGAGTCAATCCCTGATTGGACTCTCAGTACCCTGATTGTACTCTCAGTATCCTGATTGGACTCTGAATACCCTGATTGACTATAATGTACCCTGATTGGACTCTGAATACCCTGATTGGATGCTCAGTACCCTGATTGGACTTTGAATACCCTGATTGGATGCTCAGTACCCTGATTGGACTTTGAATACCCTGATTGGATGCTCAGTACCCTGATTGGACTCTGAACACCCTGATTGGTCTCTCAGTGACCTGATTGGACTCTCAATACCCTGATTGGACTCCAAATGTCCTCATTTGACTCTGAATACCCTGATTGGATGCTCAGTACCCTGATTGGACTCTGAATACCCTGATTGGATGCTCAGTACCCTGATTGGACTCGGAATACCCTGATTGGATGCTCAGTACCCTGATTGGACTCTGAATACCCTGATTGGATGCTCAGTACCCTGGTTGGACTCTGAATACCCTGATTGGATGCTCAGTACCCTGATTGGACGCTCAGTGCCCTGATTGGGCTCTGAATACCCTGATTGGACGTTCAGTGCCCTGATTGGACTCAGAATACCCTGATTGGACTCTAAATACCCTGATGATTGGACTCTCAGTACCCTGATTGGACTCCCAGTATCCTGATTGAACTCTCAGTGTCCTGATTGGACTCTGAATACCCTGATTGGATGCTCAGTACCCTGATTGGACTCTGAATACCCTGATTGGACGCTGAATACCCTGATTGGATGCTCAGTACCCTGATTGGACTCTCAATACCCTGATTGGTCTCTCAGTGACCTGATTGGACTCTCAATACCTTGATTGGACTCTCAGTGACCTGATTGGACTCTAAATGTCCTGATTGGACTCTGAATACCCTGATTGGACGCTCAGTACCCTGATTGGACGCTCAGTACCCTGATTGGACGCTCAGTGCTCTGATTGGACACTGAATACCCTGATTGGACGTTCAGTGCCCTGGTTGGGCTCTGAATACCCTGATTAGACTCTCAGTACCCTGAGTGGACTCTGAATACTCTCATTGGACTCACAGTATCCTGATTGGACTCGGAATACGCTGATTGGACGCTCAGTACCCTGATTGGGCTCTGAATACCCTGATTGGATTCTCAGTACCCTGATTTGACTCTCAATACCCTGATTGGACTCTCAGTACCCTGATTGGACTCCCAATGTCCTGATTGGACTCTCAGTACCCTGATTGGACTCCCAATGTCCTGATTGGACTCTCAGTACCCTGATTGGACTCCCAATATCCTGTTTGGACTCCCAATACCCCGATTGATTCCTATCCTCGTTTCAGTATTGATATATTTTCTAATTTCAGTCATCTGTGGAATTTTGTTTCCAAGTTCACAGAATTTGATGCTAAAAAGCTTCACAAGTTGTACAAGCATGCGGTGAGGAAACGTGAAGACTTGGCGGGCACAAATGAGGTTAGTAATGACTAGAACATTAACGAGGTAACCGTTGAGAGAGAATAAAGTTGGACATTATAACATTGCCATTTCCTAGTTAAACCCAGGGAAGCAGTCTGGAATAGATCATCCATTCCAGAAGGTAAATTTTGTGCAATAGATTTGCGCCCTTCCATGAACAAGCTGCATGTAAACTGCTACAATATATATGGTTCAAAATAATACTTCGAGGTCTCCTCTGAGAAAAAAGATGGGAGTTGGATAGGTTCTCCCAGTGTTAATCCCATTATTATTGATACTTTATGAACAACTTTATATGTAGATTGGAGAGAGATGCTAAAACACTACCATTATCAGGCCTTGTTTTTCGTCAGAATTCACGGGAATCCAAAATAAATTCTCGCAACACAGCTCCACAGGAATCCAGTGCTATCATTTCTATGCAGATTGATAAAATTTTACGGGAATCTGCTGGATTCCCGCAAATTAAATTTGCGGGAGTGCTGACGGGAATCGGATTCCCGTGGAAAAACAAGCCCTGATTATATTGGGAGAATAATGTTTGTCATGTGATTACAGGTAAATACGCCACTGAGTAAACAGCAGAGTCCCCCTGTGTCTAGTCAGCACAATCGTAAGTACAGACAACGACCGACTGGAGAGAGAGACAAGAGGGACGGTTCACACAAGAAAAGATTGCACAAGAACAGCGAAGGGGACAGTAGAGACAGGTAATAACTGTGAAGGGGACAGTAGAGATAGGTAATTAACAGGTAAGGGGACAGTAGAGACGGGTAATTAATGTTGAAGGTATGGTAGAGACAGGTAATTTACAGTGAAGGGGACAGTAGAGACAGGTGATACAGTGAAGGGGACATTGCGAACCGGTAATTAATGGTGAAGTGGACAGTAGAGATGGGTAATTAACAGTGAATAGGGCAGAAGAGACAGGTAATTAACAGTGAAGGGGACAATAGAGACAGGTAATTAACAGTGTATAGGACAGTAGAGAAAGGTAATTAGCAGTGAAGGGGACAGTAGGGACATAAATAATGGTGAAGGGGACAGTACAAACCTGTAATTAATGGTGAAGGGGACAGTAGAGACCGGTAATATATAGTGATGGGGACAGTGAAGGGGACAGTACAAACCGGTAATTAATGGTGAAGGGGACAGTAGAAACAGATCATTAACAGTGAATAAGACAGTAGAGACAGATCGCTAACAGCGAAGAGACAGTAGAGACAGGTAATTAACGGTGAAGGGGACAGTAGAGACAGGTAATTAACAGTAAAGGGGACAGTAGGGACTGGTAATTAACATAGAAGGGGACAGGAGAGACAGAAAATTAACAGTGAAGGGGACAGTAGAGACAGGTAATTAACAGTGATGGAGACAGAAGAGACAGGTAATTAACAATGAAGGGGACAGTAGAGACAGGTAATTAACAGCAGTCACCAAAATAAGAAATTACTATGTATCCCACATATTATGCTGAACATTCGGACATTGGTATTGTTGTTATTTTAAAATTACATTGTAGTAAGATGTAGTTAAAATCAGTATTGGGACAATACTATTTCTTAAACATGTTAACACATTGAGGCAATACGGATGCTTTCAAACTCTCATGGTAAAAGTATGTTCTCCTGTCCTGTAGGAAGTCGGGGAGGACAAAATTCCATACAGTGCATCTCTCGTGCAAGAATGTCATATTGTGACATTGTGCAACAATCAGATATGTCGACAGCATCATAACGGTTGATATAGTGTCATCATCTGGCATTACAATATGATATAGAAAACGTCGCCCGATACAAAATATTTCATTGACAAAGGTGATCTGTCATGCCATCAAGCCCAATTTTGAAGTTCTTGTAATTGCGGTTTGCTCAATTTATTGCTTGATTTTCATAACGCACTATCTCTCTTCATTTTATCAAATCACACATTTTGCCGCCGCTGACTCGAGCTCCCAGGGGAAAATTACTCGACAGCATGCATAGTGACTTCCCCATTGGGTCAAAGGACAAAGATCATTGAACTGTACCCTTCTCAATTGAGTCTCTCAATTCTTTTTATCTCTCAAGCAATGCCAATGGGCCACGGCATTACACCCCGAACGCTGGGTCTCACCCACAGGGAAATTTCCACAACCCAGCTTTTCGAGGCAGTGGCTTTTCTGGGCGGCCAGATTCCAATGCCAGCTCCAGCCCTGCAGACCGATGGACCCATGCCAGTCCATTAGCCAGAGCTGAGCCACATAGACCTAGGTGAGACACCAGATCCTCATGTTCTTCGGTTAATAACATTGAGAAACCAGAATATTATGCTGTCATCTGTTGAGATCAAGCTCAGTGCAGACATGTCAATTTGAGAATTTGTTTCAAAATTATGTTCAGTTACTGGGAGCCAAAAGGGGAAACTTATTTCTTCCAAACTACTAAATTTGTCCATCATTTAACCTAGTCATTTCTTTCAGGAGTTCATCACCATCCATTACCATGATTAGATATTCATCACTGGAAGTTTTTGCTTCTGTAAAATACTTTGTTAATGTTATTTGTCAGGTTTGAAGGTAACAGCTTTAGTCGACCCCCTCCACATGAGCCAAATAGAGGTTACTATGGTAACGACTATAAATATTCTTCTCACGGTGAATCACATCAAAGGTAAGAATTTAAACCAGCCAAAATTCTTATTATTATATCTGCCTGGCCAGTAATCTGCAGCTAATATGCCAGAGAGATTCATGTTTATAGTGAATGATCCATTACCATATGGGATGGAGTAAACTTATAAATATTGCCTGTTTGCAGACACTAGGAAAATGATGGACATGAATATAGGCTACCACTTCATTGCCCATCACAACTTCTAGCTCTTTCAAAATTTATATATCGTTTAATGGAGGTATATGCTCTTGTGAGTCCCAGGCCTTGTGATTTGTACGGGCCCTGGTGAGTGATTAAAGCACACCTAAAATCGTGCGAGGTGTGTGGTTAGCACACCTAATTTTTTTTAAGGCGTGTGATACGGTGTTTGAAACGTTAAGGTGTGAATTGAAATAAATGTGTGCTGGCCGAGAATCCATCTCGCAGCAGTGTTTCAGGATATCCAGGGGGAACTAATATTTACTGGTTTAGCTATGAAAGATATTGAGGTGATAATAAAATCAAGAAACACTGTTTTAAATTTCATTTTTTTTTTTTTGTATTCAAAATTAACACAATCAGTTAATGAGCCAAAAGCTGAAAACAAGATTGGCAAAATAGAAATAAAACTCATGGCAATTTTTACATCGTCATATTCATCATTCAATCCATTCACTTGCCTTCAGAAATCTGGAATGTCTGAATCGGTTTCAATTTCCGAACACTCGCGAAGTCCATCGCTGTTACGTGTCTAACCAAGTTTGGCTTCAGCAGGTAACTAGTTTCGTTTTTGCCGCAACTGACGTCGGCTACTATTTGCCTCTATCTATACACTTTGTTTGGTTGATCGCTGTGTTTCTGTCACACTTTGCAAAAGGCCAGTACCACCTTATTGCCCGCATTGTTAAAAGGAATGCAAAGTTATCCCTCAGGCTCCTTTCCCACTGACACAGGGCTGTTTTTTTAATTTGTTTCCACGTTTTTAGGCCCTGTGTCAGTTGCCATTTCACCATTTCGTTTTCAATCAAGTTGGCCCTTGACACTTGTTTCAATGATAGCGATTGGCAGGCTGCCGTGAACGAGCCAATGAAAACGCTCGACAGATCAGCTTACATATAGACTCGGACTGGCACATGGCAATAGATAGATGATATAGAGCCCAGTTTTCGACAGCGTGTGTTGACGATCGGCGGACGGGGCTCAATCGTAAGTTTTCAAACGGTAATGTTTAATTTTACGTTCAAATCTACGTGAATCCGTTTAGATTCGCCCGAATGTCCTGTCAGGCGAATCTTCACGGGAATGAATTCGCGGATTCGTGTCAAAATTTGACATAGCAAAATTTTGAAGGGGATCATAAAGTATAAGGCGCGCGTTCAAAACGCACCTCAGTGCCTCTTCAGGCGCGTTATGGTGCGCGTGCGCGATCGCGCCTCAAATCACAAGGCCTGGAGCCCTTACTAATCGTTGCAAAATGTAGTCCCTCGGATAGATCTACAGGAAATTGACCAGAATTGACAAGAATTGACAAAATTAATAAATTTGCATAATTGTCCCCCGACGCCCAAAGGGCTATAGTATTGGGGTCCCTCCGTCCGCGCATCTGTGCGGTTTCGTTTCCAGACGGATTCTTTTTAGATTTGGTGTATGTATACCTTAACTCAAGATCTCGCTTGGGATTGTTTTTCACGCCGATCCGCATATACAGTGCAGATCAGCTTAATCTTCCAATTAGTGAACAGGGTTTACGCACTGATGGCGCGCCAACGTGCTGGCCTAATCACCAAGACTTATTACACCCCCCCATGATGTGACCCTTGCCGCCACGCGCCGGTAGAATATAGTCCGGTCAAACCACTGAACCATTGTAAGCATGTCGGCGGTAAACAAAGGCTCCCCGTTGGGGCGCTTGCCGGATTGCGCGCTAACAGCGGTCACCGCTTAAAACTGAATTGTTTTCAAAGAGTTCCCCTCTGGCGGTGTACGGCAAGAACACAATCTATTCTACAGTTTAAATTACTGGCTAAGTAATTAAAAAAATATATAGAAGATTTGACTTCTTCAATAAGAATGCTGTAAATGATTATCTATCATTTTTTGTTTGCGCTCCAAGGAAACTCGGTCGTCTTGTGAACATTCGGTTGAGACTACGAATAATCTTCATTAACAAAAAGTTTCGCCAAAGATAGCTTGAAGTATGCCTAAATATATTATCAGAATTCATAAAACGTTGGTGTGTGCAAATTGCGAAGGCCGCCTCCTCTTTCAGAACGGCCAGTAAAACGGTTGAACGTAACATTTCAAATGAATACAGCTTCGTATAAATTCAGACACACGGGCGAGTCGAGGTCATAATCGGGGCAACATGCAGTGCTCGGTCAGACTAGTTGTCTCTTTGGCTTGTCTTGTTACAACCGCCTAACCAAAATATACACAGAAATTCAAAAGATCAATTAGCCCCTTACAGAGAATGACAAATACTTGTATATGCTCTTTATTCGTTACCGCCCGACTGTTAAAGGTTGCACACGAAACTTTCGATGAGGAAATAAGAATTAACAAGTATTTATGGCCCACACATCGTTCCAGCTAAATAACAAAAAAGAAACAATAACAGAGATTTCTACCTAAACAATAAGTTAATGCCATTTCATTTCTTTTCAAATGAGACACAGACGCGCATTTTGTTGGACGAAAGCGGGATATCGCTTTACCCCGTCAGAGAGAGAATGCACTGTTATGTTTATATATGGGTTCTAAAACCCACTTCGACGACATTATTCAAGAAAAAAATACTAATTTGTTGTTTGGAACACTACTGGGTATGTTTTAATGCAAAGTAGTATAGAGTCATTTGGTATAACCTTTAATTCAGTCATTTTCAAGTATCTTGAAAATGACTTTGAATTAAGTTGAAATATAGATCATTCTAACCAAAACTTGTCTGATTCTTTTCAAATTTGGTATGTGGTTACCTCGCCTGGAGATCTCACTTGGGATTGTTTTTCACGCTGATCCGCCTGTAGGTGGTGCCACCTGGGGGCCAAGTTAATATTTTGTTTCCGGACAATAACTTATAGAAATCTGAACGGATTCTTTTCAAATTTGGTACATGGATACCTCGTCTCAAGATCTTGCTTGAGATTCTTTTTCACGCCTATCCGCGTTTTGGTAGCGCTACCTTGGTAAGTTAAAATTTTGTTTCCGGACAAAAACTTACGAAAAACTGAACTGATTCTTTTCAAATTTGGTATACATGTATATGTATCTCGCCTCAAGATCTCGCTTGGAATTGTTTTTCACGCCGATCTGTCTATAGGTGGCGCCACCTGGGAGCAAAGTTAAAATTTCATTTCCGGACAATAACTTCTGAAAACCTGACCGAATAAGGACAACTTCGGTAAATGTGGGTACCTTGCTACTAGATCTCACTTGGGATTTCTCTCCATGCCAAGTAGTGAACGTTACGGTTCCAAGCATTTCCTGGTTGGAATTTCTGTCTGACATGTGTCAGACCTATGGGTCACTGTAATAAGATATCTATACTTGACAGGTATAACCATGATCGGCGAGACCGTGACCATCATAATAGTACTAGAGAACATTATCATAGGGAGTACGGAGGTAATGCAGGGGCAGGATCATACCCTCACTACCGTAACGATAGACCAGAGAGACCAGACCATAGGGGTGACCATAGAACGGAGCACCATCGACCTGATCCACGCCAAGAGTTCGGCCATTACAAACAAAAGTATGACAGGTAATGGACGAAAACTGCTTCATCATGCACACAATAAGTACATCCAGGCTTTTTGGATTTACTTATTTGCATTGCCATTGTTGAGAGATTTTAAGGTATAAACCTAATGCGTAGTTCACATTACCAGTAGGCTGTTTCAATGTTAGTTGCTGATAGCCACTATCAGAATGAAGGTGACAGACGAGGAATTGCGTAAAACCTACAACTGGGTATGTCCTCACAAAGACATTTATAGCTTTTTATCGACAGGTCTTAAGCTCAATGTTTGTCGATGATCAGATCTTCTATCTTATTTCAAACTTTTTGTTTCTCATTGATTACAGTGAGAGAAAACGCAAGAGCGAAGACTTCCACGGTCAGAGATCTCCCAAGGAGCGACGGCTTCCTGATGATCATGTCGGCAGTAATCCTTACCAGCCTTCTCACTCCTCCTCACTCACAGACTCTCATCAAGATCAACACTGACCCAGGCCCTCCCTCCCCGTACAACACTCCATCCCCCGCCCGCCCGCTAGATCATCTCCCCTTGTATGACAGTCACGTGATGCTGAAACCACTCCCACAGTTACAAATATGCAATTGTAAGAACCTAACTAGAAACGTGTTCATGCAATATCCAGCGATGTATTGATTAAGGGGCCATCTGGTGTGCGATTGTACACTTCTGCAGAATGTAGAAAAGTCAAGAAAGCTTGGGCAAGCAGCTGTTGTGATGTTCAGGCTGTGCAAGTTGCGAGGGTATAATTCCATCGTGGAAGATTCCAAGATGTCCGACTACTGGAAGGAATGGTGCTAATGATGATGTAGATACAAAAAATTGACACAAAAGAGATGTTCATTTGATCACATTCATTTATTACAGCCATGTTGCCCTAACTTGGTAAAAACAATACTGTACCCAACTTGAAAAAGGTTGTTCCTTGCTGTTGAAATGTCTAATTCTAAACTGTCCTGTGACGTAATGGTCACTCTGGTCTGCTCCTGAGTTCTAGTCTAGATCTTCCTCAGTGTCAATGCAACCCGGCAAAATGATTCCAAAAATGATGAAATAATCCAGAATAAATTGGCAAATATATTTGATAAGTGCAATTATGATCATCTGTGATTGGTTAGTGCAGTGTGGTCGTGGGAAAGACGAATCCAGTTAATATGGCTTCATTATGTGATACACCACATCAATATATGATTGGGCCAGGAATGGTGTTTTATTATAAAACACTGAGGACCTTAACCATCACCCAATTTACACAGACATTTTCGGGCTGCTTGACCATGCGATTCATGACTCACGGATGACATTTTAAAAAGCGAAGCTACTTGTAACTTAGACAAAATTCTGTGTCTCATAAGAAATTTACCTTATTACACAAAAGAGTGTCTTTTATGTCTAAACGGGTTACCTCCCCTTCAGGTAATAACATTTCAAATACGAAGAAGCAACAGGAACTATTTTCTAAGATTATCAGTATTGTATTTGACTGGTCACCAGGGACTCGGATGTGCCAGTGAAAAATTGAGCAGCCAAAAAGTGCGCTAACAAATTAGGTTTTGGTACATATCACTTGTACAGAATCAAGATACTGCAATATTAACCCTTTTTACCCCTAGGCCTATTAGGCTGCGGGGTCTTGTCGTTGGCATGTACGTCCGGTCGTCAACAATTCTTGTGATCGATCTAGAAACCGAACCGTTGCTTCTAGAGACTTCAAATTTGGTACACAGAATTGTTGGGTGGTCAACCACAAGCCTATTGAATCTGGACCCGATTGGTTGGAAACTTTGGCGGCCATCTTTAATTTATGCGAAACCATCACAGCTTTCTCGTTACCAAGCTTTCTTTAGAACGACTTACCCTAGGCACACCAAACTTGCCGTGCACATCCATATGCTCATGACCCAGAACCCTATTGAATCTGGACCCGATTGGGTGGAAACTTTGGCGGCCATCTTTAATTTATGCGAAACCATGAATCTTGTGTATCTCGGAAACCATTTTGCTGTTCAGTGTGAAACTTTGTAGAGATTATCGATACATCAAGAAACTTTGAAGGAATGACCAAACCAGTTTTCCTGATTAGGTGAAAGCCTTGGTGGCCATCTTTAATTTATGCAGAATCTTTAATGATGTATTTCTTTGATACCATTGAAGTATTCTATATGAAACTTCTTGTTACCAAGCTTTCTTTAGAACGACTTACCCTAGGCACACCAAACTTGCCGTGCACATTCATATGCTCATTACCCAGAATCCTATTGAATCTGGGCCCGATTGGGTGGAAACTTTGGCGGCCATCTTTAATTTATGCGAAACCATGAATCTTGTGTATCTCGGAAACCATTTTGCTGTTCAGTGTGAAACTTTGTAGAGATTATCGATACATCAAGAAACTTTGAAGGAATGACCAAACCAGTTTTCCTGATTAGGTAAAAGCCTTGGCGGCCATTTTTAATTTATGCAGAATCTTTAATGATGTATTTCTTTGATACCATTGAAGTGTTCTATACGAAACTTGGTATACAGCATCGATGTATCCAGAGACTTGACTTGCACTGAATAACCACATCAATTCTTCTGAGAGGCGGGAAGGATGGCCGGCCATTTTTAATTTATGCAAAATCATTAATGATCTCTATCTCTGATACCGTTTAAGTGCTCGATATAAAATTTGGTAAACATCATCGAAGCATCATCGATGCAGCAAGAGACTTATGATGAATGACAGAACTGGTTTCTCTGATTGGGTGGAAATCTTGGTGGCCATCTTTAATTTATGCAAAATCTTTAATGATATATATCTCGGATACCATTTAAGTGTTCTATATGAAACTTGGTATACAGCATCGATGTATCAAGACACTCGTAATGAAGATCAGTTCCTCTGAATGACCGGAAGGATAGGCGGTCATCTTTAATTTATGCAAAATCATTAATGATCTCTCTCTGATACCGTTCAAGTGCTCGATGTAAAATTTGATATACATCATCAGTGCATCAAGAAACTTACGATGAATGACAGAACTGGTTTCTCTGATTGGGCGGACTTTCTACATCACTAAGGAACCACTGTTCAGCGACTAATGTTGTCATACTTGGAGACTTCAACAATGAATTTGCTGTTGACTCGGCTGAAACAACCAAGATAAACGACTTCTTCCAAGAGCATGGGCTCTTTCCCTTAATCCACATCCCAACCACAGATCTTAGGACAACCATTGACCAGATTTTCACCAATTTCAAACTCACAGATATACAATTTGGTGTCCATGATACATATTATTCATATCACAAGGCTGTTTGGATTGCCATCCACCCACCCTCATCCTCTGCTTGATCACAGATGGAAAGAGACAGACAATCAACAGGTACACAGGGATTCATACAGTTATTGCTATCAAAGACTTTTATTATTGTTTAGATTATTATTAGGGTTCAAAGCCAAAATGGCTTGAAGCCTTTTGTTTTTGTTCAGAATATTCTGTTCTTCCGCCATATTTTTCGCACGCGCTATGTCAAAATATTTATTATAATCCTTCAATGCATCCAACATCCCACACTGAATTTATCATATTTTAATCTTTTACAAGCCACTGCTAAAGCATCTTCTGCATTCAACCAAATCTTTCAGGCTTTTACTTATGCATTTTTCATTCATTGTGTACTAATATACACTGACTAAAACTGTCTGGCTGAGGGGTTGTTGCACCTTTTAGGTGCTGCCTCATGTTTCCTGTGCAATCTTTTCAACTTGTGCATTTGGGAAGACAAGGACAAAAACTGGTGTTAATTTTTCACGACTGCGATATTCGTTTCCGGTCACGAATACTTAGGGAATTTAGCGTATCTGTGTGGATTCATCCTCCTGGTACACCATACCTGATAAACCAGGACAAGGTTGCCTGGATAACCCTGAAATTTCAAAATCCATTTCCAGGCCTTGAAAAACCACAATTTAACTAAATTTAGTTACATAGCTCCTAAAACAAGATGAATAACATTCTAAAATGATTTGACCTTATTTTTGAGGTTTGACCACGCTGATATTAATAAGAAACTGATGCTGAAAATGGGGGAAATAAAAGTCTTGGGATTTCACTGAGCAGCTTTACCAACTCTGCAAGTATATATTAAGGCTGTCTACCAAATGTACATCATTAATGATAATGTATCCCTAGACAATAAGTAGCCCGGCTATGAACCATTCCTTGCCCTACAATCATGACAATCTAATCGGCTTTTCCACAGATGTACCATGTGTTTTCATTTCTATCACAGTGTGGAAGGCAATCTTCAGATGTATTCCAGTCTCCTTTTGCTTCTATATCAGAAATTACCCAGCTTAAAATCTGTTTAACTCGATGAGAGAGAGTTCAGTTTGAATTGTCATGCTAACAATAATAGTTGGAACAGCCAGCTTTCCAGCAAAGAAGAGTATTTGGTGTGAATGAGTATTCTCTATACCAACATACCATAGTTTGAATATGGCAGTGGGCAAGCACACTGCTGATTGTAGAAATGTACATAGAAAACATGGAAGTTGGCTCACCACATTGTTAGTGATCATGTTTGTGGGAAATTGTTATAAATAAACGTTAATTGTCACAGGTTGAGAGCAAGAATTGAATCATGTGGCAATAATGATGTCTTCGAATTTAATATATGGATTTCTCAAAGAAATGAACTCAAAGCTTGGGTCTCGCTATAAAGCTGTCTACAGGGTGAGGAACAGAGTTAATAATTTCTGTATATTTTGCTAACAAAGCTGAAGCGGTAGACTGATGTTTCTCATGAACCATTCCTTGAATGATCGGATGTTGATCTGCTACAGGTTAGACATACACACACCAACAGGTTACAGAGTTTGATGTACCAAATATGCTGCCTCGACTTTCTAAACTGTACAGTTTGTGCCTGCGTGCGGTTAAAACTGATTATTGCATGTAGATAGGCTTCCAAGCTCACAAGATAGGGAGAACTGCACCAGTATTTGTACTCAACAGTTTGCTTTTGTTGAATCTGTCGGTGTCCGAACAGTGACCCACATAACGGCTGTGATTATTCATGTACAAATTGAATTTCTTTGATGACCCACTTTGGTTCTGACAGTAATTTTGTTGTTTTGTGCTTTCACTAGGACAGTGGAAATGGACACTCTGTCTTGTGCTATAAGTGCTGTCTGTTTTCCTCTCGTAACACATGGGATAAATATACTGACTGGATGAAATACAAGTGAAAGGAATTCAGTATTACTCAAATTGGGCTCTGCTGCGAGAGCACTGCTTGGGTAATCGGTCATGTAACATGTCAAGCCTGTTGAAAAGCGGTATCTCGATTTACATGAACTTTATTCCAAACTTCCACTCAGTGGATGCCAAAGAACAGTGTTGCTTTATTCCAAGACCAGCTCCAGATGCATTTTGGTGTCATGTTATATTGAGGCCTTAGCTGTTTACTGCCCATCTGTCATATTAGGATTATTTCTGTTATCTGCTGTGTGCAATAATTTAATATATGCTTGTAAACTAGTGTTATTGGGATCCTATCCCAACTTCTGAATTCGGTTGTTGTGCAAAGACCAAAATGCTGTTAAGTTGTTGCTTGGACACTGGGCTGTCTGTATATACTGTCATGATTTGTTGATCTTCATCATCTGTAACGGGCTTACATTTCCTTTGTATAAGTTGTTTGGAATTCTCATTAATATTGCCGCACAGTTGGAACTAGTTCAACAAGCTAAATCCTATCTAAATCCATTTAACTTTGTGATATTGACACTGTAGGGTTCAACCGCCCGATCTATTTCTGCCTCCAATGTTCAACATGGCCTACCGTTTTGTGCTCGTATGGATAGAATTCATATTTGTCAACGGCTCTGGCCAATTGATTCCCCTGTCCAGTAGCTTTCATTTCCACAAACTGCAAAAGAAAAAAATATTGAGCTTGATCTTTCAAAAATGAAATTGGTAGCCATCTTGGAAATATATCTATGGTGGTAGGAGACTGATGGTAAATTTCAGGATTGTGGACAGGAAATATTGGTACATGCATAATAGAAGGAACATACTGAAAAAAGGTAATCTGCAGGATTTTTTATCTAAGCGACTGGGTCGACTGAGTGCATTCAGTTTTCCGACTCATGTGATCCGGAGTTTAGATGGCATCACGCATGTAAATTCTGAAGATTTCTACCGATTTTCAGTTTTGTTTTTGTTTTGCCGTTTGTGAAAATGAAGGGAACTATATATAATAATTGGCCATGAAAGTTGACAAATACGTAATCTGTCCATATGAACGCAACACAGTAGGCCACTTTGACTTTTTAAAGCAGAAATTTGGGTAGCCAAAATTGTGCGAAAGGAATTTTCGGTTGTATGGCTTCACCCTGCAGTGTCAATATCACAAAATTAAATGTCAGTAGGGTTTTAGCTTGTTGAACTAAGTTGGAACCATTGCCTTGTTTTTCCCCATGTTCATTAGCAGTGCTGATGCTGCACACACTATTCGAGTTTGTGCACTGTTACAAACAGTGGACGTATACATTAATTTAATATGTACGTATGTAAATAAGATGAACAGATGAATTAAAAAGAAACATGTATTTGATTACAATTTATCGTCTGTACTTCTTCCTTGTACGTTGTCTCCCAGATTCGTAATTATATTACAACTACAACTTTAAACAGGGTTCTTCCATTGTTGTCAAATTAAGGGTTATTTCCCATTTGCACATCAAGGGAGGGGGAGAGAGATAATTAAGGTTTAACGTACATCAATATCAATAGGCACATTGGTACAGTGCCTGAAATTATGCATGTTGTTGACTGATCATTCTCGCTGCTTTGTCAGGCACATCGCAACAGAATTCATGTGTTTGTCCTCAGAATTTTTTAGACCGGATGAAATTGAAACTTGTAAAATAAGAAAAATCACAACTCCTTAAAACATGGACCAAAATGTAATTCCGTCACGCAGTTTTGCTTATCAATTTATTTATCAATTCTAAATATTGACATAAATCAGATATAAGGCAGTCCAGATGCTCGGGATCCGAATAAAACATCATCTGAAATGAAAAACATTCGAGTTGATGAAATATGTATGTAACCAACACGTCTTCGTAAGGTGGTTACTTCACTGTAATTCCGTCAGGTTACCAATGCCACGTGATCAGGTACAAAACGATTGTATTTCCCCTTTTTAGCCCACCATCACCAGATGATGGGCTGTTCAAATCGCTTTTCGTCCGTTGTCCATTCGTAAACAATTCTTGTTAAAGCGAACAACTGCATGGATCTTTGTTAGATTTGTCAAACATGTTCCCCTTGGGGTCTAGTTTAAGTTATGCAAGATCTGTTTTGTGGTCCGATTCGAAAATTCCAATATGGCCTGCAGGTGGCCATCTTGGATTTCCTCATATGAAATTTTGTTATTTTCTCAAAGTACTGCATGGATCTTTCTCAAATTTGGTACACAGTTTCCCATTGGGGTCTAGTTGTCCGAGATACCTTTTTTGGTCCGATTCGAAAATTCAATATGGCCACCAGGTGGCCATCTTAACTTTGTTATTCTCAGGAAGTACTGCATGGATCTTTCTCAAATTTGGTACACCGGTTCTCCTTGTGGTCCAGTTGTGGAAGATCCCTTTTTTGGTCTGATTCAAAAATCCAATATGGCAGCCAGATGGCCATCTTGAATTGCCAGGCGGCCATCTTGAATTGAAGCCAGGCAGCCATCTTGACATTGCATCACAAGAGTTAGGGTATCAAACGGTGGGGCATATTCTATTTATATTGAGTATAGAGAATATCCATACCTTCACCTTCTATATCAAGGAGTTCAAATGATTCCGAATTAAATTGGGCTCTCTGAGGATCCATTGTGATCAGTGTCTGTTGAGCCTAATTTTCGAAATTCAAATCTTTTTTGAGTTTTGGTTAGGTTAGGGTTAGGGTTAGGGTTTTGTTAGGGTATGTTTGTTTGGGTCATTGTCGCTGCGTGATCAATAAGGTTAGGTGCAACGTTAAACTTCAAACAACCAACCGAATTAAAATTTATTTCTTCAAATTTTAAATCAGTTTACTTTAGTCCATGCCATTGCAAGTGAACTGCCCCACGGTTTCGTCTACCGATGGGTCGGTTACACGAAGGGACGTTACTCTTGTGACACAACGTCACAACTTGACAACTGTAGACTACTGCGTGTTTCGATCCAAGGGAGATAATCAGGATTCAGACACTTCCAAAGTTTCAACATTACTGCACGGACTGGATCCCTTCAGTTGTGTACCAGCTTAATATTTTCGAGCATGGTATCTTAAAGAGATATCTCAAACTAACCCAGTAAACGGAACAGAATTAGCATTTGCCCCTAGTTATAAAATCTTGGGTATGTTTCATATCTCATGCCAAAGTGTCAGAGAGATTTGTCTTTGCTTCCAGTACCCAGTGATGATGCGTGCAAAAAAAAAGCGATCTTTTGCGCTCAAATTCGAAATTCTGAAAACAAAATTACAAATCAATCGTTTGTTCTCGGTAACAATGGACAAAAAGATCCTCTTGTCATTAGCTTACAATTATCGGACAATGGTGGGCGCCAAGATCCTTCAGGATCTCTAATTTCTCTCATCCTACAGTTCTTAGTAATGGGGTTAGGAAAATGATACTCCAAAACAGATATGTTACCATGGACGAGTAATAAAGGGGGTTCAGATAAACTGAGAACATGGGTACCTTGTAATTCCGTCACGCTGGAATTCATGAAATAAACTATTATGAAATCCCCTTTAATAAATACGGAGAAAGTTCTATGGAGCGATGATGTAAGAGGGAGCCTCGCTGTCAAATACCACTTTGGTGAGAGTCGTGATCTCACTATCACGAAGGCATGACTTGAGAATGGAACGCGTTAATCGAATCGATAGTTCGGAGTGATGCAGAATTTATCATCCTTGTCATAGAAATACTTGACTGCTTTTGGTCATATCAATGTCATTCTACAAAATTTTGATAATATGCTGCAGCCTATTCGTTCATGCAAGCTTTTCCAGGTTCAACAAGGTCCCTACATGTAGTCCTCTATAGTATTTGGCTATTAGAAAAGGAATGAGGTCCCGGGTGTAAAAAAGTTCAGGACCCCACCCGTGGGGTACGTCCCCGGGTGTGAAAAAGAATAGAACTCAAACGTCGAGATATGACTGAAATATAGTTGAAAGCGACGTTAAATCATATTCACTCCTGTAGACCAGAATGTCGTCTTTCTGGTCAAAGATCTTAGATGCAAAATACGGTACTGTAAAACAGTCAAAAACAAAACAGAAAAAGACCAAAAAAACCCACAACAAAACATTTAATTATATTTTCGAGAGAAGCCCTGAATTGGGGAAATGATTTCCAATCATATAAAACAAAAATATGTATGTGAAGGGGTTGTGATGAAATTAGACCGAACACGCGAGGGTGTTTTATATCCCGGGACTGAACTTGGGGCATTCATTTTTTTTTCAACCGTCTCTGCTTGAACGAGTGCTTTCCCAATAACGTCGCAACACTGATCGTATATTGAGTATTGTCCCTTGATGTACGAGCTTTCCGTTCATACTACTAATAGTCTCCCTTGTCTTATGTACTCCGAGCATCGACCGTTTGACTAACACGAAAGTAGTCTCCCCTGCATCGTTATGTCCAGATTTTGACACCTCTGGACTCTGGGACTAAGCGGAGTGGAAACTTCGATTGTCTAGCTGCACAAACTGTATTAGGCATATAAATCCCACATTTATCATCTCCGCTATGATTCACCACTCTGTTCACAGTTGTCCGTTTCAAGCGTATGCACCCCGTGGGGCTCTCGGAGTTGACCTAGGATGTCGCTGTGCACAACCCAGGTCATGGTAAGAATAGGCCTCAGCCCCTTAGACAGCTTGTCGTAAGAGACAACTATATCTGGGGCACACGTGGGGTTCCCGGGTGTGAAGAGGAATAGGAGCCTACGCGTGGGGTGTGAAAAGAAATAGGACACAATCGTCGTGATATGATTGAAATAAATAATTGAAAGCGACGTTAAATCATGTTCACTGACTGCCTTTAGGGGTATACTTATGACTTTCGCCATAATTAATGTAGAGTCTTTGGAAAGAAAGAGAGAGGAGGAGGGAGTGGGGGCTACGATCCCAGATGTCTATCCGCCAATCAGTAATTAAATCTTTTCTATTCGATATTAATGGACGTAGGATATATCTGGAAGGGTCAAAATTTCTTGCGTTACCACCTCTGACAGTTGTAAGTAATATGATTGTATTACCATATGGGGATCAGTTTTGACCATTATTGATGGTCATTAAGATCATTATTAATACACATTTCGTTCTGTTATAGTTAAAACTATTTACGAGGGATGGCAAATCGACTATTTCATCGTATATTATGACTATACTCATTCAGAGTGGATCACCGTGACGTGAATCTACTTCAGTGGAATTCAAACAAGCGAGAAAGTTTATTTTCCATGTTGAATTGTCGTTAGCTTCCCCCACTCCGTTGGAGCATATATCAATCTCATCATTCGCCTGTCCGTTCGCCCGTTCTTTGAAAATGCATGTCCGGTAAAACTTGTCCGGACAATATCTCGGCTGCTTCCGCTACTAGCTTGTGAGATATTAACCGAAACTGTACATTTAACATTTTTAGTTGAGGCTGACTCCATTAGGTGCCGTTTCGTGATCCATAATATTCAACATACCTGTGACATTCATTTGTATCTTGTCTGTTGATTTACCTGTGCTGGTTGTTTTGTTCCTGTGTTTATCTGTGTAGTTCGTGTCGTCTGCTTTTGCGATTGAAGACCATTTAAGGTGTGGTAGCAATGGAGCCAGTTAGGTAACCCGACTGCTTTCGCGACTGTTATAAAAAGTCGCTTGTAAGGCAGGTTCTTAGTTGAACAGCATACGGGCACTGCATCAAACTTGGTCGCCTCGATAGTGGTTTTTCGAGTTGGTGTCGCGTGATTTCACGGGAAGTGTGTTCGAGTTAGATGTCTTGAACTGTAATATTGATGTACATGTCTTCCAGTACTCTCATCCCTGAGCTGAAGTTTCTGTACACTGAATGCCGGGCTTCGTCAACACGTGTACTGTTGCGAATTTTGTGAGTCGTATACGCTCGCTTTGGCTAGACAGTCTTCCGTTCTCTGGGCACGAAATTGACAGACTTACATAACTAATGACGCTTCATATAATTGACGTTACTCCATGTAATTGACAACAGACGATTTTAAACCAATGGAATTGCATGAAATCAATTTTCTGATCAAAACTCCCCATGCCCAATGCCCTTTAGTATGTGATTAGATTATATAGAAGCTCTGAAATTAAGGCTTATCTCCTAGGAACCGGGTATAATAAATCTGCCAGATCACCTTAATAGCCGTAGTTCGTGTCCAAGGCTGGGTGACCTTATTCTTGTCATCATTGTTATTTCCAGGACATGTACATATAATACCAGAAGTTTAATGTGAAGTCATTGAGTGTAAGATAACCAGTTATGAAGACTGCATGTGGTGAAGCTTTTTTAAAATGACAACATTATCCATTGGCTCGAATCTCAGGCAAGGTAGAAACCCCGAAATATATTTTACAACTATATGATGAGACTGCAACTCAGTACTTCAACACAGATCCCAAACACGGATTAGTGTGAAATTGCACAGCAGATCGAGCTGGCGTGAGAACAAAAACACTGAGAAGTGATTAATTCCCTAATTAATTAACCGTTTCCATGTCACCCTACCTAGCTTGGGCAACTGCATGTTTAACGTCACGCCCTTTGGGCTGGCGAGACGGAGATATTTGAATTATACAAATCTGTTTTGGTTAGGCGGTGTGATAGGTCTCACCGAAAGGCAAAATGGTGTATGTCCTGAGTATGAGGAGTCCGTGCAAGGTGTGTTATTATGATTGAACAAAAAAGAACAGGTACCTGCACTGACTTGCTACTTGGTATTATTAATAGAAAAGATATTCAGGCATAGAAGGCGTGCTTCTGTAGTGAAATTTATAGTTCGCCTTTCACCAGATCAGAATTAAGGACGGCGACTGGCACGAGCTAGCATTTATCATCCCATTCGGCCACTATGAATTCAACAGAGTGGTGTTTGGCTTAGTAAGCGGTAGTTACTGGGTTCAATCGCAGGCCGGATCATACCAAAGATTTGAAAAATGGAACTTGTTGCTTCCTCGCTTACACCCAGCATTGAAAGGATAGAACAATGACTGGTTCGCTCGGTGTCGGTATAATGTGACTGAGTGGGGTGTCATGTCTGCCTACGGCATGCTATTTCAGTGGGACAGTACTATAAAATTAGATCTGCTCTGTTACAAGTAGGTACCCCGGCTCTTCCCCCTTCCTTCCCTTCCCCGTCATGATATAGCTGAAAAAAAAATGTTGAACGCGACGTGAAACCCTATTCACTCACTCACCCTGTTTGGCTTAGTAAGTGCGCCCATGACCTTCCATAGACTCCTGTAATTGTCACCATGGAGGAGCTGCTTGAGAGAATGCTCGTCTACTTAAACCATTATGAGGTCACGTGATATACCAGAGCATTTCAGTAAGTTGGTGTCTGCTCTGCCGAAACTATGGCAATATGGGTTATGGGGTCGAGCTGGAAGTGTTACTTAGTGAGACAAGAAAATACATTTTTGGGGCCATGGAAATCGAGGTATGACTGACTCAGCATCGTATTATCGACAATATGTGGAAACGTTTACATCTATAGCCTGTAAATCTGCTTGACGCTACTGATACGGAGGTTTTAAACCCCATTCTAATCAGAGCCCTGGGCTCCCGGGAATTGACCTGGGGTGTCATTGTGCACACTCCATGACATGTAAAGAATAGGCGTCAGCCCCTCAGAGAGCTCGTCGTAAAAGGCGATTAAGTAGGGTTCCCGGGTGTGAAAAGGAATAGGACCCCACCCGTGGGGACAAGGGTGTTGAAAGGAATAGGACCTTACCTGTGTGGTTTCCGGGTGTGAAAAGGAATAGGAACCAAATGTCGTGATATGACTGAAATAATGTTGAAAGCGACGTTGAATCATATTCACTCACTCACTCTAATCAGACAAAATCGAATATGCCATGCGATGAGGTGGTTGTTGCTTCACAAACACTTTCGTCATCTGGAGAAAGGTGAACAGGTCGACGCAATAAGCTTTGCATTAAGACCTTGCACACTCCGATCTGCATTAGAATGTTAGAATATCTCCCTGAATTATACTTGACATACAAAGACTAGTTTGGGGGATCAAAACTGTTACCTGTGTTTTTTACCTGTACTCTTTCGTTTCGTCTGTCATGCCGGTTAACCGTGACAGCTTAGCAAAAACAGTGAGGCTGTTTATCAGACGTCCTTCTCGCCCGGCGGGTTTTATACGACAAACGACAGACTTTTGCTAATTTGTCAGCCAAACAGGAAACCCGGGTGGAAGATGTGAATGCGTTGGGGCAAATATCGAATTTCCGTGAAATTACAACACATATAAGGGAAGTGGGAAGAGGTGTCGACATACAAACAGAGCCACATGACTTCACAGTATAGTCTTCCGATTAACCTATTCTAAAGCACATACCAAGAATCTAACGATTCCTGATATGTGTTTTATCTCAGGTACGCTGTTATTGTACCTGTTCATGTGGCAACTTGGATGATATGAGCACACGGCCCCTAGCACCGGCATAAGCGGTATTAGATACAAATCTAGAGAGCTATGATGGAGATGCTCTGACAACTCGTATATTGGTAATTGGTATGCTGTTTCGCCGTGACAACTCGTACACTGGAGATTGGTGAGCTGTATCCTCGTCAGATGAAAATGACGGCATATAACACAAAAGACTAGTCTGTAAGGCCCGATGTCGACCCAGCATCAACTTCCCGCAAATACCAACATATATCAAAGACCAAAGGATCTGTACAGGGGGCGGGCCTCGGGAACGAAACGTCCACCAGTAGAATCTCGCCATATACAGGTAAAAATTACAACACATATAAGGGAAGTGGGAAGAGGTGCCGACATACTGACAGAGCCGCATGACTTCACAGTATAGTCTTCCGGTTAACCTATTCTAAAGCACATACCAAGAATCTAACGATTCGTGATATGTGTTGTATCTCTTGTATACGCTTTTATTTTACCTGTTCATGCGGCAGCTTGGATGATATGACCACACGGCCCCTAGCACCGGCATAAGCGGTATTAGATACAAATCTAGAGAGCTATGATGGAAATGCTCTGACAACTCTTATATTGGTAATTGGTGAGCTGTTTCGCTGTGACAACTCGTACACTGGGGATTGGTGAGCTGTATCGTCGTCAGATAAAAATGACGGCATTTAACACAAAAGACTAGTCTGTAAGGCCCGATGTCGACCCAGCATCAACTTCCCACAAATGCCAACGTACAAATGTTGTGCCAACATACAAATGAACCTTACAAATGCCAACAAGATTCTCGAGATTTCATTATAAAACTGTTGCGTAGCGAATCGAGTTTACGGTGGAATTTTTCCCGTTAGCTGCCCGTCGAGTTACAGTGGAGTTCCAGTGGGTAACTCCTTTCATTGACGATGAAGATTTCGTGGAAATTTTAGCGAGATTGGTCGAGTGTTGATGGTCGACCAGGTGACAGCACTGTTATTCGAGTTTAAGGGAAATGTGCTAAAAGTGTTGTTGTTGGCAGATACCGATCAGCTGGGCGCTTTGCCGTATCAAGCGAAAATCGACAAGTGCGAAGTGCTGATTTGTTTCTCCCGGTCGAGCAACGGAATGTTGTCTTTGCAAAACCGCATATGCCAGGTTTGGCATGACCATGCTGTGGTGTGTGACAATCACGTGGAGTAGAGGGAGACTGATAATGGTCAAATTGCGTGAGAGGTGAGCTGACTAACTGTGGAGAAAACTCCAATATACTATGCTTCTGTTACGAAGAGATCAGTTTGAAGTAATGGAGGTGAGAAATCTCGATTTATGGGAAATGAGAAAGTGCAGACTGTTGCAGTGCGGCGAAGTAAGGAGATTAAGAAAGACTATGGAAATTGCAATAAGGTCATGCGCGAAGCTGTCAAAGTTGTGCAGGAAAGTTAGGGAGGTGATCATGTCCCGTTGCGGCTGTCTTGGCCCCTACGAACCCTCCCGATGGGACAGGGGAGGGAGGGAGGGAATTTGGCTTAATGCCACACTCAAGTTTGTTTCACTCATATGGTGACAGTCGGTTTGGTTGGTGGAGGAAGTCGGAGTACCCGGAGAGAACCATCGCCCTTCGGCAAGTAACTGACAAACTTTCACACATGGACCAGCTGGGCTCGAACCCGTGCCGGTTCAGCGGTGTGAGGCTATAGCGGTCACCAGCGAAGCGCCTTAGACCACTCGGACACCGAGGGCCCCCGATGCGACAGGGACCCTACACTCCGTCCTTTGCAGACTCCTCGTCTCACTGATTCAAAGAAGAACATGGTCGCTTCTCCCGAGAGTATGAACAGTAGGATTCTTCAAATGTTGAAACCATGTCGCTATGAATTCGCTGGGAAGTCTAAGAAAAACAGACTAGGGTTTTGTGTAATGATGATGGTGTTATGGTAGAATGATACTCTGTTAGAGATGTTTATAAAGTGCCCGAGTCTGGTAAACATGGAAGAGTTATTTGGGATTTTACGGCCGAGTTTGCTGTCCTCTGCTAAGTATATAGACATGGTATGGTTGCATTCAGAGAGCACCACAAACAAATCTCATAATATTGTTTTATACACATTTCATTGTCAGAGTTTTTATGGATTGATACAATTTCATATTGTCTGACGCTACATAGCTGAAATATTGTTGAACGTGACATTAAATCTAATTCTCTCTCTCTTTGCTGAACTTATGTCACTGGCCAATCAGGATCCTGTTCACTAAAATATCCATTAAGATAACGCATCAGTTATTTGTACAGTGCAGAATTCATTAGACCAGGGCAAAACCTCCAGAAACATCCGTTTGAATTGTCAATATGTCATTCTTTTCAATAATCATATATATCGTATTTATTAAAGTCTACTTCATGAAATCGAACGAGGACGCCAGCTCCTCGTCATTGTCATGTGGTAATTTATTCATCGATCTTAGCCGAAAACTTGTTCAAACCAGTCGATGCAATCTTAATAAATTAATATCCTATCAATGCTCCCCAATCTTATATGTCGCTATGCACGATCTTACTGATTTCAATTAAATTTAGTGTTCATAGCGCCCAGCTCGTGAATATTTAATAGTCTTATGACATCACGGCCGCATTTTAACTACTTTACTTGCAGTCGGGGAGGGGAGATAGGGCCATGGTCTCTGCTTTAACCCAAGGTTTACGCCAAGGACCAGTCCATAATTCTACCCCGCATTATTGTGCCAACCTGGCGGGAGGGCGACAACATCAGAAGATTCCCCGACAGCTTGGCGTGTCATACGGCTGAGCCAAGCAGAAAGCACTTATTATGTTCCCCAACCTGTAACCATCTGGGTCATCTATACGCGGTAAGACTGCCCCTGGGATCGTGTGTATCCATTCTCAGCATACTTTCGGCAACTGCAAGAGGGAATTTCCTGAAATCAATACCTCGTGACTTCGTCAGCCAATCAGCTAAAGTCTACCGACGTAACCCCAACGTAACCCGCCATTTTCGAGTCATGTGCCGCCCTACTTGTTCAAAATTACAGATCTACAACGCCTCTTGTGTGATACGAAAGTTATTCATACCTATATCATTTGTAAGCCCAGGCAATATCTATTTCCGAAGTGGTATGAACACCTGTAATTTATCAGATTTTTCCAGTCTGTTCTCCGCCATCTTATGAATGGCGAAGTGTACGCAAATGTATGTTCCCTTCAAAGCACTACGAAGAGCTCTCGGGATTGGTTGATACTCTCGTTACTGCAAGCCGGTTAGATCCTGCAAGCGACGTATCCAAATGGGCAAGCAGATAGGATTTAATTTTATTAAATTGCAGTCGATGGAATATACTTCTCAAATCTTAGTTTACTATACATTAGTCAGGAATACGTCGTCTATAAAGTTCCCAGTTCAAGTTTTATCGGCCTTCTCTTCACTTAATTAAACCAATGTTTATAGGTACTTTAGATCCCGAATGCTGTTATGTAGAATATGCTTTAGTGACAAACCTACCAGCGTAACACTGAGAGTGAACAGGCTGCAAAACAGTTATTCTCGGGTTAAAATGTCCAGAGTACCGGTACCGTACTCAAAGTTGTCTCCCCTAGCCCATCGTGTAGCGGTACCGCAAGCTCTCCCTTCTGCTTCGCGCGTCTCCATTCAGCGCTGTCAGGGTCTCACAGACTGTGCCGGAGTTGACCTGAGGTCATCTGTTGTAAACGAATATGGCGCCCGTTTAACCGGGCGAATTGGTATCAGTCGCGACTCACCGATATATTTCCGCAACATCTAGTTCTAGGGTAATTTGTCAAAAAGCTGCCTTCAAACTGTGTGAAACTGGCGTTTTGAAATACATTGAATAACTGTTTAGGGTATTTCAAGATAAATAAACATTTTGCGGTAAGTAAAACAGTTAGAACAGTTCTTGGATTCTGCAGGAATACTGCAAAACATGGCGATACCCCTACAGGGGTAAATGGAGCGTAGCGCAAAACACATTGGGAGAGGATGGCGGTACCGGTGAAATGGTGTCGCTCGTCAGAAGCCTGGAAGTAATCATTTGGGATAATATAGTATAGGCTGCGAAAGAGAAACTGTTTACCCATTTTGGTATAGTGTCGCTTGATGTAACGTTCTCACATGTGGGTTCGAGACTATGACTTAAGCGAGATAGTTCTACCATGGAGACTACTATAGTAGTCTCCATGGTTCTACTAAACGAGCAGAAGTTTCTACGTATGATCGTGCCATGCGTTCGGATGATGGCTATGCGACTCCATAATGCAGCACTGTTACTTTACTCTGTATAATGTTTGTTGGAACAAAAGAGTTCGGGCACCAACAATATATATGACGAAGCCTAGAGTTCAGATGGGTATATTCACCATTAGTTGTATTGCAGCATAAAGACTTTGAAACTTTTCTTCCTTTTGGCTTTAAATGGAAAGTAATAAGTAGGCCTACCGGTAAGTTATTGGTGTATTTTATAGTCTTATTTGTGAAAACGAGTTTGTCTTTCCCATTTCCAGAAGTATCCATGTCGTGGACAGACAAAAGTGGCAGATTACACGCGGAGGTCGAGAGTGGGACAGTGTAAGATAACATAGTCGTTATCGACAAAGTCGCTGTCAATACGCACACCGAGGTGTGAACTCGTGAATCAGCGACAGCAGTGTTTGATAGAGCCGCCAATTCGCTATCTAACCAACGATATTCAGGGTTGAGACAATATTTACCTGTTTACAAAACACCTTAGACATTATACGCCTGCAAAAGCAGTATGCATCTGCAGCTTGCAAAAGAAACTAAAGTAAACGTGGAATTTACCTGGGACATTGTCAACAGAAAGTTGTAATGAGGAAATGCTTTAATGTCAGAATAGAGAGGTCAGCCTGTATCCCCGTGTTCCGTTTACATGCGCTGTACGACTGAACACGAATTGTATTGCTCATACACAATCACAGCGTGGTGAAATCAAAAAAAAAAAAACAAAAAAAAAACGACAAGAACAAAGTAACTGCCATTGCTAGAGCACGGACTCAGGAGAACGACGGGTTCAGTTGAGCAATTATTGCCAAAGGTTCCCGCGTTTGCAACTTCAGTTTCAGTCACACGTTAAATTGGGCCAAGCCCCACCGTCTCCTTCTCTACACGTAACTCTCTGTCTGCATGAAGTTGACTGTATTCTCTAAAAGAATAAGATGAACGCAGCAGACCGCGCCGAAATTTACTGGGTGTAAATATAACGTTATGTCTTATGGAGCAAAACAAGTTTTTGGGCCGTAACATTTATCCCATGAGACTCAAAATCCCGAAACTTGAGATATTAAAGATTTTACAAAACTTATGTGAAAGTCGGAGCCTTGGAAGGCTTAGTTCCATATCGATTACGATTTTACCGTATTTCGCCATGTTTGGGAGCCTTTCCCCAGTTGCTTAGACGAGCAGCCGTCTGTGACTTGGCCCTGATCGTGGCAACATGTTGGTTGGCAAATTATTGATCACAAAAGACACACTAGCAACGAGGTTGTATCTGCATGACATAAATAACAGCCACCGGCTCCGCCGTGCCTGGATGGGATCAGATTGTCTACCTATAGAAGACGGTAGCGGCCGCTCGGGGTTTCGCGTTCTCGTGTTCATATCATAATGTGAGAATGCGAGAACACAAAATCAATCTCGTGTTCTCACGCTCGCATTCTCACGCTCGCATTCTCGCATCCTGGTAACCTATTTTATTCAAAGGGCAGAACGCGAGTGGTCGATGTAGCGTTCCATATCCACCTCCCAGTTTCAATGATACTCATGGTGTCACTGGGATGAATAACGCGTTGTGAAATGTCGATTCTTAGCCACCATATTTTCACGTAAAAGTAGATTTCTTAGCCACCATACAATTGCATAAAGTTCAACTTTTCATTTACCAATTTTATAGAATCTAATCTGTGTGCATGCAACCTTGATATTGTGATGTGTTTTGACAAAACTGTTTCCGAAATTCTGTTTCATGACCCTTAAGATCAGTTATTGTGAACACAACTATTTGTGAGAAACAGTTATGTAATTTCAAATTTATACAGGATAACATAGAAACTGCCAAGGAAACTTTCAAGGAAACAAACCAAGGATGGTTCAGTACACTTACATAAGTAAGTGTACTGAATCATCCTTGGTTTGACGACTGAGTTTAGGTAATGCGACATATAGCTGAGTAGCTTGTCACGACTACAACAATTTAGTTTAGAGTTAACTCGACCCTATAATGCCATAGCAATGTATAACAAGAGCCCAAGGGGCTTCAATATACGCCCGTGTATCTGGAATTACGTTGGTCCAAATTTCAAGGTTGTTTAATAGCCTTGATTCCAATTGGTATCTAGCAATCCAGAGAAAGGTCCACAATTTTGTGCTTCTGAGAATGTAACATATATAACATTTTACGTTGAATGATAAACTAAAACGAGCTTAACTCTTGGTAACTAGTTGACCGTGAATCACACTGAAATCGACAATAGTCAAACACAAGAAAATAGTAGTTTTCCTGCACATGGATTCCTTTCAGACGAGAGAATTTTTCATGAAGGAAGAAGTGATGAAGTAAACCTTTGTTCTTGAATTAATAAACAGGTATGAAGTTCATAAAGGACCCCTCTCTCTGTTAAATTAGTAAATGTATGGTTTTTATTTCACCACAGTTTAACTAAATGTAGCTGTTTCAAATATTGGACACAACTCCACAGGACGAATGCCATATACATGTAGGGGAGAGAACTCTGAACATTCCAACCTAACACATATGGGTCAGCTAAACTTGATTCAGTTTTGAAGGACTGTGACCTTGACCTTGGACAAATTGATCTCAAAATGTATGGCTCCTCTCTGCCATGCGAGTAAGGTATACTCAAAGTTTGGTACCATTCCATACCTTGATATCGCATGGACAACACATGTTAATGGATGAATGGACAGAACGCAACATCGCATTACACGACTTCGTCTTCGACAGGCATATGAAAATGGGACTTTTAATGATTTCTTGATGTTGCAGTCACATTGACCTTGACCCTTGACCCACATTTTGGTATGTAACACATGTCTCCCTAATGTATCTACTGGCAGAAAAAATCCTTTTTTAATGATTTCCTGATTTTGGGATCAGTGACCTTGATTTTTGACCTTGGCCTAAAGTTTAGTACACGACACATCGTCTTCCCTCAATGTATCAATGGACACAAAAAAAATCATGATTTTTATGATTTTCATGATTTTGGGGGTCAGTGACCTCGACGTTTGGCCTTGACCTACATTTTGGTATGTGCTACATCATGTCCCCCTAATATATCTACTGACACAAAAACAAAGTAATTTTCAAAGATTTCTTGATTCTGGAGTCACAGTGACCTTGACTATTGACCTTAATTTTGGTAGATGACAAATCGTCTCCCCGTAATTTCTCAATGGACACAAAAAATCATGATTTTTAACAATTTCACGATTTTGGGGTCACAGTGACCTTGACCTTTGACCAGGTCACGACCTACATTTTGGTATGTGACACATCGTGTCCCCCTAATGTATCTACTGACACAAAAACATGTTATTTTTAATAATTTCCTGATTTTGGGGTCACAGTGATCTTTGACCGTGACCTAATTTTTGGCATGCGACACTTCATTTCACCCTATTAAATCCAGTTACAAAAAATTAGTAAATTTTTTATGATTTCCTGATTTTTAGGTAACAATGATCTTTGACCTTGATTCTGGGTCACAGTGACCTTGACTATTGACCTGGACCTAAATTTCAGTACATGACGAAACGGCTCCCCGTAATTTTTCAATGGACTCAGAAAATCATGATTTTTAACAATTTCACAATTTTGGGGTCACAGTGACCTTGACCTTTGACCTTGACCTACATTTTGGTAAGAAACACATCGTGTCCCCCTAATGTATCTACTGACACAAAACATGTTTTTGTTAATAATTTCCTGATTTTGGGCTCAGTGACCTTTGGCCTTCGACCTTGACCTATTTTTGGGTATGCGACACTTCATTTCCCCCTACTGAATCCACTCGCAAAAAATTAGAAATTTTTAATGATTTCCTGATTATTCTGTCACACTGACCCTTGACGTCTGACCTTGACCTACATTTGGTATGCAAGACATAGTTCCCTCCTAGAGCATCCACTCACCAAAAATTAGAAATGTAGATAGAAAATTGTCAATGATCAATGATTTCCTGATTTTAGGCAACAGTGACCTTTGACCTCTGACCTCGATCTCAATTTTGGTACGCGACACATTGTCTCCACCTAGTGTATCCACTCACGAAAAATTGCAACTGTGGATAGAAAACGTTCACAGATATAGACCGGACACGAACACTTCAGTGATTTCTTGTTTTTTAGGCCAGTGACCTTTGACCTCTGACCTCGACCTTCATTTTTGGTACGCGACACATCGTCTCCCCGTAGGGTATCCACTCACCAAAAATTAGAACTGTAGATAGAAAACTGTCCCAGATATAGACCGGACACGAGGGACGGACAGACGGCACGACAGACAGACGGACGGAAACCGCCATCACATAATACAGAGGTTAATATCACCATGTCTCCGATGATAGATGTTCCTATCTCCAGTTCTGAAAATGACTGTTTACAAAATGGTCCGATGTTAATGAAGTTGTGTTAGTCTGCCTGCCAAATGCCGTCCATCATTCCTAATCTAGGTGGAATGAATTTACAATACATCGGCTTAATATTCAGCAGACATCGACTCCGTTTTTGTTGTATCCTGTCTCATTTAAAGAGGCTATCAAGTCTTCGAGAAATCTCAGAAGCCGGACCTTTTATGGAGACCATCACCCGAGTCTACAGACGACTTTGCGTTACAACATCTTAAGACCGCGCCGTCTTGAAGACCGTGTCGTCTTGAAGACCGAAAATTCCATAGCGTGAATGAGAACCAGCTCTATCATGTCTGTGCAACTATATTTGAACGGTCGGTTTAATATAACAGCCAATGAACGGGCGACGATGAAGACTGGTTAACGGTCATCGTTGAATATCGTTACCTTCCGACGCAAGCAGAGTAGCTGGAGGTCGATCACTATGATGTCTGAGAGGAAATGAAAACGGGGGCGTCTATTACTTCAAAACAATAAGAGGATATACAATTTACGAGATTATCTGTGTCTTTATTCGCTCAAATATGGACATGATATATGGACATAGATCATGTATGAGGTCACGAATGTGATTCAGAACTTTTAAAAATCACACGGTTGGGCTTCTTCATCGCAGACCCAGTTTCTCTCATGGTACGAAATGTTAGATCAACCATTGACTACACATGGCAGATTTAACCGTTCAATACTGTGCATTTCCCGCTGTTCAGTATACTGTTCAGTTCAGTCTTGTGCAGTTACTTTTCATAAAAGCCCTAATACTGGATGATTCTGTGCAGTAAATGAATGCTAATGAGGGGAAATCTACAGGCCAGTAGTGTGAAGTCATTAACTAAGCAGTTAAGAACTGAACATTTCTACTCCGAAACCATCTGCACAAGTCCAAGTAAATCCTACCTGGACTTTTTTGGTGATTCGAATGAGTTATTGAGATGATGCCTCTGTTATACATTTCATTCCCCTTGCTTATTTTGAATTAGCATGTCGGTTTCCCAAGCCTGCGGTTTTTGCTTTGACTTCCGATGTCGATTTCATCCCGGCATCAAAGCACATTGGCCCGCGATGAAATCCAAACCTATCACATCTTTTTCCTCCCAGCGGATTGTCATAATCAGGTAGCTTAGCGCGTTCCCTGATTGGTTTGATTTGGAGAAATACCCCTTGACCTATTTATATCCAGAACTAGTATGGGTACTATAAGCCAGTGTATCGATCCTAATTGATCGATCGATACACTGGCTCGCGAAGATGCCCCGAAACTGATCAGTACTGTGCAGGTTCTGAGCAGTTTTGACTGCATGAAACTTTTCATTAACTTTTTGGTACTGATAAGTAACACAACGGTATACCGGTACTGCTCAGTAAAAAGTAAGTTCAGCAACTGGTCAAAACTTCTCAGGGGCTGAGCAAATCAGTCACAGTAGTGATCAGTTTCAGTATTGCCTGTGTTACGCTCGTACTATTCAGCTTGTATCACTGACGTCCACCGGTACTGCTCAGTACTGTTCCATAGCGGAACTAGTAGTAAGAGACGCCCCCGTCAGTGGTACAAGCTGTTTATCAGCGTATGCCTGTGTAGGTATGACGAGGAAACTCGAAGGACTGAATGCGTACAAGCGCCGCGTTTTTCGGCCCAATCTGTCAAACATTGGTAGAATGCACATCGTGCCTGCCACCTTTCTCGCGTTTTTCGTCCTCCGAATAAAACCAAGCCAAGTCTGTCAAGATAGATCAAGCTATATCGAAGTATTTATACTGCTGCTACAAGCGCTGATATATGTTCGTATGTAGCGATAGACATGCGCCAAATCGATAAGATTGGCCGTAATTGCTGTCAGAAATCACAGAACATCATAAAACACAGGCTTATTATAAACCCGTAAAATCCCAAATAAATTAGGAGAAAAACAAGATCCACCGATGAGGTGATGTCATGTTAACGACCCAAAATGACAGATGAGTTTATCGGAAGAAGTTAATACACCCCAGGCTGCATATATACTTGTACGCATTCTGTATCGTCATCGGATGTATTCTCCTTTCGTGAAGTGAGTCCGCCTTTGAGGTTGTAAAAAAAGTAGCTAGAGTATATCGCCCTAATAGTGGAAAAAAGACAGTAAAACGCCACATGATCAAGGGAAACGGTATGTGGTGTAGGTCACGTTATCACCGAAAGTGACGTCATCGCCGAAAGTGACGTCGTTACCGAAAGTCATGTAATCACCGAAAACAGCATCCTCCCCACAGCGCATGCTCCAGCTCACAGGCTCATTTATCATTCCTGCCTCCAGTAGCGGAAGTTGACCTTTACTACGTTGCTATGAAGTATAGGAGGAAACCCACGTACTCACGGTTCAGTTTGAATCCGGCCGAACCACTCCTTCAGTTTTGCACATGAGCGAACTACTTTTCATATGCTCTGTCCAGATAAACAGGGGAAATAATCTCCAGATAATTCTTTTTAACGCTAGGTCAACAGAGGTATTATGCAGACTTGAAAAGTAATCGAAATGTTCGGCAAACATCTATTTTACTATATATGATGTCACTTCCGGCGATGTGCGCGAAGGCCCCGAATCCGGTCCAAAAATCTGACTGGTGGCTGGGGTATTATTAGACCCCCAGCGAGGTGGTTGCGAAAACAGCGTAATCACCGGAAGTCACGTCATTAACCGGAAATGACGTAATCGATACGAGGTCACAAATTCAAGGATCAAAGATCAAGGTCAGAGATTAAGATTACGAGTGCATAGTGCAAGGAAAAGAAAGGAGTGAGAAATGAGAAGAGTATAGCGAACTGTGAAATGAGAAGTGTATAGGACGCAGAAAGCTATGTGAAATGTGAATGGTATAGGCGTGCAATGCAAACTGTTAAGGGTATATGCTAATAGAGAGTCACCAGAAAAATGTCAACTGTGAGATTTAGATAACGCGTAGATATTAATACCAGCTGTGAACTGCTTCTTACGAAAAAACACTCACTCCATACAAATAATTCATTCGAGAACAGACGTTTCAATCTCTTCTCATTAAATTTTAGACTGATAATTCAGACTGAGTATCCATATCCAATCAGATAGTGACAGTAATTACTAGTCAAATAATATTTCGGCCACGCAGGACTCAATACAAAATAGGTTACAAGTGGCCGAAGTAATGCCTCCAAAGTATTACGGGATATTGTGGCAGTTAGGCTATCATTCTCACCTGTGTTGCCCAGCAATCTAAGTTATGGAATTTCGAGATACGCCCCGTGTATGATGTTGGCTTTCAGGTCAAAGGCCAAACCTACAGGTTATAAGTTTTTGGCATAACTATGATGGCCGAGAAGGGCCATCGCGTGTTTGGCATTAGAACATGAAATCCAAAAGGCGAAGATGCGAAGTTACGATGCGATGCGCGAAGGTACGATGCGAAGATGCGAAGATACGATGCGAAGCGCGAAGTTACGATGCGAAGATGCGATGATGGAAAAAGGTGAAGATGCGAAGATGCGAAGTTACGATGCGATGCGCGAAGTTACGATGCGAAGATGCGATGATGGAAAAAGGCGAAGATGCGAAGATGCGAAGATGCGAAGTTACGATGCGATGCGCGAAGGTACGATGCGAAGATGCGAAGTTACGATGCGAAGATGCGAAGATACGATGCGAAGATGCGAAGATGCGAAGCGCGAAGACGCGAAGTTACGATGCGAAGATGCGAAGCGCGAAGATGCGAAGTTACGATGCGAAGCGATGCGAAGATGCGAAGCGCGAAGATGCGAAGTTACGATGCGAAGATGCGAAGATGCGAAGCGCGAAGATGCGAAGTTACGATGCGAAGATGCGAAGCGCGAAGATGCGAAGTTACGATGCGAAGATGCGAAGATGCGAAGCGCGAAGATGCGAAGTTACGATGCGAAGATGCGAAGCGCGAAGATGCGAAGATACGATGCGAAGATGCGAAGATGCGAAGATGCGAAGCGCGAAGATGCGAAGATACGATGCGAAGATGCGAAGAAGCGAAGCGCGAAGATGCGAAGTTGCGATGCGAAGATGCGAAGCGCGAAGATGCGAAGATGCGAAGTTACCTGTACAATAGGAACATATAGGTTTATTCTAAATATGAAATACAGTCTATCTTATCTTCTTTTTTGGAAAGAAAACCCGAAACATGATAGTACTCTAGATTCTCTCGAACCATTCTTGACATGCTATGTTCATCTGAACAGTTTCGTCAGAGGAATGGTAAAACTATATTGAATTAGATCTAGATGTGGACAGGACATTACTGTTAACTGTGTATATCAATGTGGTATGGTAAAAAACGTGTCCACTGTTTTGAAGACGAGCCATTGCGATGCAGGAATTTACACAATGTGAGCATTCAGAGCATTTTGACATTCAATCTAACGTTGTTCCCCAAATATATTAAAATAAGGCTTTTCGTCGACCAAAGCAATAATCTCCAATTAATTTCTAGCGAACGAGAAATTTGTCGCTTCAGTCGGATTAACGATCCAGGTTTTCTTTATTATGGAAATGAATGAGTTGTGCAAATATTTAAATACAGTCACGTCGCCAGTTCCGATCTAGTGTCAGCTCCGACCAACTTCCCGAAACATCCCTTCTAGTCACAACCAAGATAACGCGAAATCTTAAAACATTTGGTGCAGTCGAACAAGTTGATCTGCCTTCAAATCATGGTTAGGTCTATTTATATTATGCATTCATTGGTTTTGTTAGGAGAAATCTGTGCAGAGCCACCCCATACACACGAATACACCGATCTGCGTACAAACACCACGACCTGTAGGCCTGGGAGTAAAAAAAACCCACAAAAATGGTGTCGTCTGCCAGCGCTTCCGATCAAAGTGTTGATCAACCTGGAAAAGATTATGATAGTCAGTTGAATGAAAATGAAATTTATAGTTCACCAAAATGTGGTCATATTTTTGTTACAAGAGAAAATCCTCCGTATAAATAAGAGCACATTTTGATGAACTATAAATTTCATTTTTATGAAAAATATGTAGGCCTCAAACCAAAATCATATTGTCGCACAAGATATTAAGAAGTTTGATCATTTGAAAGTACAAAGTTTGATTAACGTGTCATATTTTTGTGACAAGAGAAAATGTTCTCTATAAATGCCTCAAAAACACCAAATAAGGCCAGGGAGAACATTTTGATGAACCATAAATTCATTTTTACAGTCAGCTGATCATCACACGTTTTTTCCAGGCTGATACTTCTGTATATATTCTTCAAGAAAAATATGAACTTGCAGGTTATTGATTGAAAACAGCAATCAGCTTTTAATTAGTGCCGTCACATGCAGACAAAGGAGTTTTTCCCATGTAAACATCACATATCCTTTATTCATTCGAGTTTCACACCAAAGACTACCCACCCCACTGTCGACATCAACCTCCAAGGGAGGCCAAATTGGGGCATACCATGTCATGAATAATCTTGCAAACAAAGCGTTCACAACGAAACTTCGTAACTCGATTGAGTGCTGATTCGCATAGCTTTTCTTTAATCTGCTATTTGGAGGTGAAATTAATGATGGCGCAAACGATTCAAGGTTGTTTTTGTTTTCGGGTGAGTATAAGCCATCATTGATATTTCAGTGTTCAATCTGTTATGCCAATATGATCAGTTCGACCATATCGCTGTCATCCCCGCCCCCTACCCCAACCCGCATTTTGAACGCCAACTGTTCACTTAGGAGATGGTGATATGTACAATGTAAAACGAAATATCCAGCTGGGACCCTATTTTTGGCAAAAAAGTTAGCATGTTGACGATTACATTTGTATATACCTTAGCCAAAGATCAACGTTAAAAGGAGACAGGATCGGAAATGGCGACAGTGGGTCGAAACTGATACCGCTCATTAAGAAATGTAACCATATTCTCCACGTTTAAGTACATCGTCAGCTAAATTACTTTGTTAAGAAATTATATAGACAAATGCACTACGATCCTGATAATGATTTTGCCAATCAAACCGTTCCCTTTTGAAACAGATGAATCGGAACTGGAACCTCGTCCATACTGCAGCTGATATATTAGAGTAGTAAGAAAAGGCTAAAATCACCCATATTTGTGGGGCGCCTTTCGGTGGGACGCTTGTCGCATATGCATGGGTGACGCATGCGCTTGGATCTCTACTGGTTGTCATGTGAATTCCGGTGTCGAAAATGGACCTAGAAGATCGCACTGCGTGGGCCGATGCGCACGCATAGTATGGAGTGCCCATATGCATGCGCTCCAAGTGTGGAGCATGATACGGAAAACCATGAGGGTGCGAGAGAGATAGGGGTTCACTAAACGAGATCTAAACGTTAATAATATTAAAGCCTTAACATTGAGTTAAAAAAATGTTTCGAATTCTACGATAATTCGGACTTGATGCCGGAGCTGTATGCATTTCCAAAAAACAAAATCCTGGATTAACGCATTGACGTTATCCGATCTGGGGTTGCATATTGGTGTATGCCCACTGTAAAGTTTGTGAATCCTCCCCTTCAGCCTCGATATCGTCCGCATGTATTTCAATATCCCCATAGACAAGGCGGTCCAAAATGTCGGATCCACTTCTTCGACGGGTCTGTCGTCCTCAATCGAGCGCTTGCTATGCTGAGAGGGACAGACAGTGTCCGCAGTAGTATAGTAATCGTAAATTGAGGCCCATTTTCGCAGCACCCCCTGGAGGCAGAAACCCGCACTAATGAGAAGACAACTCCGGCTGTTACTTCCGGTTCCGGTCATCTTTGACAAAAGGTCCCGACTACCAAACTTTCTGCGCTATCTCCGGAACGACAAAAAATGAGAGCTGACACTGCTGGACTTTATATTTTATCATATTGGAGTCACTTTGAGCCTATTTGCATAACCCTCCGAGGAGAGGATCATCCCTAAATTCAAGATGGCAGTCACATGGGGTACCAGAAAAGTGATGTTTTCGTCATTTTTTTTTAATCTGTTTTGCTTTTCCGCGATGAAAAGTGAGCAAATGCTATTTTATTTCACATCAAATTAAATATTTACTAATTTATCATACACAGTTTGCGGAGAAATTGCATAAATAAAAAAATCGACAAAAAATGCCGTTTCTGAATATGACGTCAATATGACGTCATCAAGGTGGCCATATTGGATTTTTTCCACATTTTCTGGTAGAGCTTGACCAAAGGGTATAGTGTGGAAGTTTCAGCCCCATAGCTTAAGGAGTAAGAAAAACAATTAGGGAAGGGGGGTCATTTCGGCCCCCCAGTTCTGGACAGGTCCTAAAAACCCCGATAGTGTTAACAAAGTAATTTAGCTGACGATGTACTTAAACGTGGAGAGTATAATTACATCTCTTAATGACCAGTATCAGTTTCGACACACCTTCGCCAGTTTCGATCCAGCCTCCTTCTGACGCTGATCTGTGACCTAGCTATACTCAAATGTAACCGTCACCATGATAGCTTTTTCCAAAAATAAAGGGTCCCAGCTGGATATTTTGTTTTACATGTGCCCATTTCCTAACTGAACAGTTGGCGTTCGAAATGCGGTTTGGGGTAGGGGCCGGGGATTACAGCGATATGGTCGAGCTGATTATATTGGCAAGACAGATTGGACACTGAAATATCAATGATGGCTTATACTCGCCAGAAAACAAAAACAACGTTGAATCGTTTGTACCGTCATTAATTTTACCTCTAAATAGCAGATTAAAGAAAAGCTATGCGAATCAGCACACCATCGAGTTACGAAGTTTCGTTGTGAACGCTTTGTTTGCAAGACCTTATTCATGACCTGGCATGACGCAATTTGGTCATCCACGGAGGATATTGTTTCGGAACTGTCTCCGTCAGTTGATGTCGACAATGGCGTCGGTAGTCTCTAGTGTGAAACTCGAATGAATAAAGGATATGTGATGTTTACATGGGAAAAACTCCTTTGTCTGCATGTGACGGCAGTAAAATGAATAGCTGATTTCTGTTTTCAATCTATAACCTGCAAGTTCATATTTTTCTTGAAGAATATATACAGAAGTATCAGCCTGGAAAAAAAGTGTGATGGTCAGCTGATTATAACGAGAGATCCTGAAGAATCTTGGCGCCCACCATTGTGCGATAATTGTAAGTTAATGACAAGAGGATCTTTTTGTCCATTGTTACTAAGAACAAACGATTGGTTTGTAATTTTGTTTACAGAATTACGAATATGAGCGAAAAATGATCGAAATAGGGACACTGGAAAACACCATGATATTATCTTTATAAGTTTCGGGAGTTTCAAGATTTCTGGAAACTGTACTTGGTGTCGGTTGGTATAGTATAAGTGAAATGAGCAAAGTTAGTCTGAAAGTGAATGTCCGGAGGATCCTTCGTCTTCGTTTTGTAGTATTTTTTTTTTTTTTTTTTTTTTTGCACGTCATCATTGGTTACTAGAAGCGAAGACAAATCTCTTAGACACTTTGTCATGAGCTATGAAACATACTTAAGATTTTATAATTAGGAACGAATGCTGTTTACTAGGCTAGTTTGAGATATCTCTTTTAAGATACCATGCTCGAAAATAGTAAGACGGTACAAAACTTAATACTGAAGTGATCCGGTCCATGCAGTAATGTTGAAACTTTGAAAGTGTCTGAATCCTGATTATCTACTATGCATCGAAACACGTAGTAGTCTACAGTTGTCGAGTTGTGACGTTGAGTCACAAGAGTGAAGTCAATTCGTGTAGACAATCCGTCGGCAGACGAAACGGTGGGGCAGTTCACTTGCAACGGCATGGACTAAAGTAAACTGATTTAAAATTTGAAGAAATACATTTTAATTCGGAATCATTTGAACTCCTCGATATAGAAGGTGAAAGTATGGATATTCTCTATAGTTAATACATAGAATACGCCCCAATGTTTGATCGGCCGACTCTTGTGCTGCAACGGCTCAACTCGGGAAACCGTATTAATTTGAATCGTCACTTGATTTTCGAATCGGACCAAAAAAGTGTCTTGCAAAACTGGACGACAGAGGAGCCTGTGTACCAAATTTGAGAAAGATCCATGCAGTACTTCCTAAGAAATCACGATAACAAAGTTTCATGGGGAAATCCAAGATGGCTACCTGGTGGATTTTCGAATCGGACCAGAAAAAGTATCTTGCACAACTAGACCACAAGGCGAACCTGTGTACGAAATTTTACAAAGATCCATGCAGTAGTTACTGAGAATTCACGATAACAAAATTTCCTTGGGAAATTCAAAATGGCCGCCTGGTGGCCATATTGGATTTTCGAATCGGACCAGAAAAGGTATCTTGCACAACTAGACTCCAAGGGGAACTTGTGTACCAAATTTGAGAAAGATCCATGCAGTAGTTCCTGAGAAATCGCGATAACAAAGTTTCATGGGGAAATCCAAGATGGCTGCCTGGTGGCCATACTGGATTTCCGAATCGGACCAAAAAAGGTATCTTGCACAACTAGACCCCAAGGAAAACCTGTGTACCAAATTTGAGAAAGATCCATACAGTAGTTTCTGAGAAATCGCGATAACAAGGTTTCATGGGGAAATCCAAGATGGCCGCCTTGTAGCCATATTGGATTTTCGAATCGGACCAGAAAAGGCATCTTACACAACCAGACCCCAAGGGGAACCTGTGTTCCAAATTTGAGAAAGATCCATGAAGTTGTTCCTGAGAAATCGCGATAACAAGAATTGTTTACGGACGGACTGACGACGGACAGACTGACGAGACTGACGACGGACGGACGACGGACAAGCGATTTGAATGAATTTATGGTTCATCAAAATGTTCTCCCTGGCCTTATTTGGTGTTTTTGAGGCATTTATAGAGAACATTTTCTCTTGTCACAAAAATATGACACTTTAATCAAACTTGGTACTTTCAAATGATCAAACTTCTTAATAACTCTTTCAACAATATGATTTTGGTTTGAGGCCTACATATTTTTCATAAAAATGAAATTTATAGTTCATCGAAATGTGCTCCTATTTATACGGAGGATTTTCTCTTGTAACAAAAATATGACTACATTTTGATGAACTATAAATTTCATTTTTATGCAACTGACCATCATAATCATTCATAATTTGATCGGAAGCGCTAGCAGACGACGTTTTTTTTGTGTGTTTTTTTTTCATGACTACAGGCCGTGGTGTTTGTACGCACATCGATGTATTCGTATGTATGGGGTGGCTCTGCAAAGATTTCTCCTAACAAAACCAATGAATGCATAATATAAATAGACCTAACCATGATTGGAAGGAAGATCAACTGGTTCGACTGCACCAAATGTTTTAAGATTTCGCGTTATCTTGGTTGTCACAAGGAGGGATGTTTCGGGAAGCTGGTCGGACACTAGATCGGAACTGGCGACGTGACTGTATTGAAACATTTGTACAACTCAATCATTTCCATAATAACCTGGATCTTTTAATTCGACTGAAGCGACAAATTTCTTGTTCCCTTCAAATTAAATGGAGATTATTGCTTTGGTCGACGAAAAGCCTTATTTTAATATATTTGGGAAACAACGTTAGATTGAATGTCAAAATGCTCTGAATGCTCACATTGTGTAAATTCCTGCATCGCAATGGCTCGTCTTCAAAACAGTGGACACGTTTTTTACCATACCACATTGATATACACAGTTAACAGTAATGTCCTGTCCACATCTAGATCTAATTCAATATAGTTTTACCATTCCTCCGACGAAACTGTTCAGATGAACATAGCATGTCAAGAATGGTTCGAGAGAATCTAGAGTACTATCATGTTTCGGGTTTTCTTTCCAAAAAAGAAGATAAGATAGACTGTATTTCATATTTAGAATAAACCTATATGTTCCTATTGTACAGGTAACTTCGCATCTTCGCATCTTCGCGCTTCGCATCTTCGCATCGCAACTTCGCATCTTCGCGCTTCGCTTCTTCGCATCGTATCTTCGCATCTTCGCGCTTCGCATCTTCGCATCGTATCTTCGCATCTTCGCGCTTCGCATCTTCGCATCGTAACTTCGCATCTTCGCGCTTCGCTTCGCATCTTCGCATCGTAACTTCGCATCTTCGCGCTTCGCATCTTCGCATCGTAACTTCGCATCTTCGCGCTTCGCATCTTTGCATCGCATCTTCGCATCTTCGCATCGTAACTTCGCATCTTCGCGCTTCGCATCTTCGCATCGTAACTTCGCATCTTCGCGCTTCGCATCTTCGCATCGTAACTTCGCGTCTTCGCGCTTCGCATCTTCGCATCTTCGCATCGTATCTTCGCATCTTCGCATCGTAACTTCGCATCTTCGCATCGTACCTTCGCGCATCGCATCGTAACTTCGCATCTTCGAAACTTCGCCTTTTTCCATCATCGCATCTTCGCATCGTCACTTCGCGCATCGCATCGTAACTTCGCATCTTCGCCTTTTTCCATCATCGCATCTTCGCATCGTAACTTCGCGCTTCGCATCGTATCTTCGCATCTTCGCATCTTCGCATCGTACCTTCGCGCATCGCATCGTAACTTCGCATCTTCGCCTTTTGGATTTCATGTTCTAATGCCAAACACGCGATGGCCCTTCTCGGCCATCATACATAACGCATATCCCCCGATGGGGACTGTAACACTTTCCTCGACCGTTGCACGCTTCTTGGTCGACTTGGACAGTTTCGATGGCCTCAAGTTGATTAGTTCTCCGAGATAGACGGTGAATATCACACCGAGGGTTTTCCTACCATACTTGCTGGTATCGTGGCGCCGAGAAGTGGCACCATGCTGGTACTGGCGGCTAACGTCCCATAACCCTTACATGGATCCAAGCCAGTCCCAGAGGAATGTAGAAAGAACCAAAGACATTGTAGGGGGTGAAAGGTCAAGGTCTTATTTGAAAGCACTTGAAAAATATATAGAATTTATCTGTTTATCAAGTTCGTGCATCAGTTTGTAATTTCTTGTTCTTCTTGTTTGTTTCATACATCATCATTCGTAAGGATAAACTTCTCACTATCTCCTCAAACCACATACATATTCATAAAGTTGAGACCCTCATGGATATGCACGATCTATTTATCCAATCGGCTTTAGTTTAATGAAATATTCGATAAAACACACGGGAAGGCTACTGCTGATTGGTCATATGTCTAGATAGTATACATTCCAGTTTCGTCAGGTTGACTTATATCCTCTTGCTCTAGTCCTTACTGGATCATACTGGAACTTCATAAATATGACCAGGGCTTTCTATCACATGGACTTTACGACAAGACAGACGATTACAATTTTGACATAGTTAACTACCCTTTTATTGATAGCAATATGCCACGCCTGATAGCAATATATCTCGCCTGGTAGCATTTGCTAGAGCATGTGCACGAAATATTCTCACAAAAACTTATCACAGAAAGCTATGCCATCAAACGCCTCCATTCAAAGTTCCTCAAATTCTGTGATAAATATCGTACACTGGCGGCAAAATATGATCATAGCGTGCAAGATCTCTGACGCCTACGTTTCGTAACTTGTATCTAATTCCGCTTCTCCCGGGGATAGGGGCCGTTTGAATATAATGAATGTGTTTTACATCTCCATGGTGTTCAAATGAGCAGACACAATTAAAGCGTGACTGACGTACATGCTCTAGAAAACGAATAATGGTCATTGATAAGGCTTTTGTAAAGAACACTATGATGTCTTGCTGACATTGAGAACTGTTGATCGCTTCTCTGTTATAGGAAACCATCTTGTGAATTTATTATTTAAAATTTTCATATCCATTTGGAAATAATGCTAACTGTCTTACGAAAAAGGTGTTTCGATTATTGACGCGGAAATTCTTTTATGGACGACGGCTGAATATTGAATGTCGTATCTGACGCCTGCTATGGGGAAAAGGCTTTTCTATGGGCTAGCTTCGAAACCGACGTGTGTGCGCGGGCGCACACGAGCCCGATTACATCAGCCCAGCCTTCAACCACTGCACAGGAGTATGATAATACCCCCGCCACCAGTCAGATTTCCGGACAGGATTTCCGCCCGAGCAGCACACCGCCGGAATGACATCACATATATTAAAGTAACTGTTTGTTGAATATTCTGATTACTTTTCAATTCTGCATAATACCTATGTTGACTTAGCGTTAAAAACCTGAAGATTATTTCCTCTGTTTATATGAGCAGAGCATAGGAAAAGTAGTGCTCATGTGCAAAACTGAAGTTGTTGGGCGGAATCAGTGTTGATCAATGACAGCCCTCTTATATTGTAGGGCGTTTGACCAATCGGTCTGATCTAACATAGTAATATACAGTCTGTCCACACTAACAGTAGGTATAATAGTCCTGGTTGGCTTTAGAGAAAAGCTACGTTTCCGGTTTGAAAGAAAGGCCAGTCTTTGTCAATCAGCTTGAATCACAGAACACACAAGAGCATACAATTTCATACGCTGATAAACAGCTTGTATCACTGACGTCCCTACTCTCCTTGTTCCCCCGCTGATTCACATCGCCAAGTTCGCGCCTCTTGACCGTAAGGGGGCGCTTTATCTGGTTACCCAATCGCCGTGCCGTAATAGCTCGGAGATAACCAGATTCCTCATACTAACCACGATTGGCTAACTACCTCACGAGATCGAAATTACGTCATGCCTTCATGATACTGAGATCACGACTCTCACGTAATGTGGAAGCCATGCCAATATTTTGACAGCGACACGCATCTCTTAAAGGAACTTTTCCCCGTCTTTATTACAGTCAACATTCAATTCAAAATTGAAACAATTGAACGGTGTTTTTACGTTACCATTCTAGGCAGCTTGATTTCTTTATATACTAGTACTCATGACGATAAAGCGTGGTCTTATCAGTGGGATATTAACAACATTTACAGGGATTTATTTGTTAATTATTTGAAGGTATCAGTGAGCAAATGTTTGCAATCAGTTGACGAACCTTACTAAACAATGGAAGAAGTTATCCAAAAATCTGTCCACTCTTAACTCAGAAATTAACGTAATTACAGCTGTTTTGCCGTCCGTTTATTGTTAGTTTTGCCGTTAACGACATATGAACGTTTGAAAAGGGAGACAACTCATATTGCCAAGACTCTTCCGTAAGAGTGATATTCATTGGTCATTGGTGGAAAGTAGGAGAGTAGGGACGTCAGTGATACAAGCTGAATAGTATGAGCGTAACAATTTCATTCTGTTTCATATATCTGCTTGGAACATGACATGAATGTTGATAATAGGCTGCTTTGAAACGGTGAGTCCATAGAATCCAAATACCATGATATTGATTGACTTTATTCACATAATTATCTCAAAGAATGTTACATCATACTCATAAACAAAGATACCTAATGTGAGTGGTAACACAACCACAACTTCGTACCCATTCAGGAGACGATAACTCTTGTTTTTGGGAGCCGCGGGCAGATATCTCCCCTAATCCGGTGACGTCAAATCCACGTCAAAGGTCACTTTCGGGTCAAGGTCATTTCCGATGATGGACGGAAAATAGTCCCATGTCGAGGGCCATGAAATACAGGGGTTGTCGCTTCGTCCGAATCACTGAGTATCTTCGGCAATAGCCGGTCATCTCCGGGAATGTCTTGAGTGGTAAGCGGAGAACCCATGGCATGTTCTAGATTTTTCTTTGTGATGTATGTATGGTGTGGAGGGGATCCCCCCACTCTCTGGGAGTACAAAATACCCATACAAGTAGGTGGAATATTCAATAAACGTAACCTATATGTGCTGTACCATGTTATCAATACGAGTCTATAATCAGTGCGATCCCAGTATCGAGCTTTTGTTCCACAATTTCATAACAAACTTATCAAATGGCGGTTATTTCTTGGGAAATCTCCGTATGATATTGATCGTGCTGCCATCCATGGACTTTGTACGCAAGAAAGACTACTCTGATGGGGTACATGTAAAATCATGCACTTGCCGGACTCGAACTCGGACATTGAAGGATGTATGTGTGTGTGGGAGGGGTGATTTGAGCTATTATAGACGTATAAATGTATGCTCTTGAAGCTCGGGTACAGTCCTACTGTTTCGTCAAGTGAGAGTTTCTCAGATATTCCTACTAGAGGGCGGATATATATATATACTTTGATATAGGTCCAATGAGGAACCCACCTTATTTTTTCTGTCTCACGCTGTAGAATACGATGGCAGGTGTCTCGTGGCCATGGGGTAAATTTCGCTGAAAAGTTCTGACTGAGAGGCGCAGTGCAAACGCAGATCTAAGGTGGACGTTTTTGGATCGAGATCATCCGTGGTCCAATTGAGTTGTATGAAGTGTCATAGTGAAGCTGTCGTAGAGTACAGTCAAACTAAACGAGTGTGTGGTGGAAATACCGTTCATCTGTGCATGCGCAGTGAAAAAAGTTCATTGGAATGGACGTCTTGGGGCAGAGACGAAAATATTGGTTTAAATGGGCGTGTGAGGTGTCATATGGAGCACTCGTGAGGTCCATCCGACTGAAATGATGTCATTCGGCTCATGCGCAGCCGTGGAGTGGTATAGAATGGACATTTGAGGTGGGAGTTTTGGAGTAGAGGTACACCATCCTTACTCCTAATGGTCCGCTATTGGATTGTGTGGGGTAGACTAATGTGAAGCCATCAATAGTAGAAAAAGCTAGGAGAGCCGCGTTGGGTATGTTTACAATGCAAGCATGCTCTTGTCCAATTAGAAGCCTCCATTTGGTGCTGCATCTGTCATATTCGTTCTCGCCAGTTAGATATATTCTCGGCTGCTCTTTGCCAATCAGAATCCATACTTTGGTGTTGCGTCACCCTTCGACCATGGTCACTCCGATCCGTTTGTTCTAATCGTGGTCGGGCAGTCCAGGATACTGTAACGGCAACATGTTCTGGTACAGCTGTTTGTGCATTTTAATCGAATTTTGCAGGGCCTCGGTGTGTGGTAGCCCCATATCCTCTTCCGAGTGACGCTTTGTCTCTGTGTGGGGTCGCCTTTCATTTCAAGCGGTAGCAGGCTATACTGTTCATATAGATCGTCATGGCTGTTTTTCTGATGCAGGGGCGCATTTGGATGTAAGCCTGCTGTAAGTTATCCTGCCCGGCGTCCTTGATCGCGTCAGAGTATTAATGGCTTCATGCACAATGCGATCCCAAAAGGTAGGTTCTTCTTCACTCATGCTTCCCTGGGACGTAGGCTGACTATCTGAGGTCAAGCTCTCCGTATCAGTAGACAGACTCTCAGCAGTCTCTGTTTCGGTATCAGCCGGTGGACTATCAAAATCAGCTGGTATATTCTCAGCATCTGCATCGGCTTCTTGTGCCTCGGTGTCTTCAATCCCATGTATATTCTTCTGGTGTCGCATTATATCGTAATGTCTGATGAACGTGCGTTCGCACTCAGAGCAAGTATAAGCCATGTTATCGGTATTCCATGAAATTGTCACTAATTCATCGAAATGAAGTGACGCACTTCAGCGCCCGTCGTTAGACACTAACGCCCGTCTCAACGCCTTAACGTCCTATCTTAACGCCTTAGCACCCTATCTTTACGCCTTAATGCCCATCGCAAAGCCTTAACACCCTCTCTTAACGCCTTATCTTGAAGCCTTAACACTCTAGCTTACTGCCATAACGCCATATCGTAACGACTTAACGCATTGTCAACCGTCCAATCACACGCTTGGTCTTCATGATTGAACTGTGTGTTGGGTCGCCTTTCATTTCAAGCGGTAGCAGGCTATACTGTTCATAGATCGTCTCGGCTGTTTTTCTGATGCAGGGGCGCATTTGGATGTAAACCTGTTGTAAGTTATCCTGCCCGGCGTCCTCGATCGCCTCGGCATGAATATCAATAGCTTCATGCACAATACGATCCCAATAGATAGGTCCTTCCTCACTCACGCTTCCCTGGGACGTAGGCTGACTATCTGAAGTCAAGCTCTCCGTATCAGTAGATAGACTCTCGGCAGTCTCTATTTCGGTATCAGTCGGTGGACTATCAAAATCAGCTGATATATTCTCCGCACCTGTATCGGCTTCTTGTGCCGTGGTGTCTTCAATCCCATGTATATTCTTCTGGTGTCGCATCATATCGTAACGCCTGGTGAACATGCGTTCGCACTCAGAGCTGAACGTCGACGGCACGTTTTGTGGATACGCTTGCTTTTATGTACAGTAACGTCCGCCAATGCCCAGCTTAAGCTTCCAAGCCCTAGTGAAATAGCTGAGAAGCTCTGATGGGTTCAGATATTCCATGGAATTGACACTAATTCATCGAAATGTAGTGACGCACGTCAACGCCCGTCGTTAGGCCTTAACGCCCGTCTCAACGCCTTATCTCAACGCCTTAGCACCCTATCTTTACGCCTTAACGCCCTATCGTAACGCCTTAACCATCCAATCACACGCAAGTTTTTTGACCATTAGCCCTTGACCCTTGATGAAAGTGATTTCATCACCGGACATCTTCGGAAGTGACGTCATCGCACACATGCGCACGCGCCAGGTGTGGGTGTACCAAAAGAAGCCGATGCAGACCCGGAATTGACCTTTGACCGAGTTTGATGTCACCGGATCAGGGGAGATAATTTTCCGTGGCTTCCCCAAACAAGAGTTATCTGCTCCTGAATGGGTACGAAAACGAGGTTTTACTACTACTAATGTGGTTTTCATCTTCGCTAGTGAAGCAGTCAGCGGCGGATCTTTGAAGCGAGTTATCTCCCCACCCAACTGATGTGTATTGCGTATTCTGATTGACTGCAACCAGCTTTGCCTGCATCCAATATCTTGACGTTAACGTATGACATCGACAACTTAATTTGCATATGCGGTTTCAATGCAACACATTTCGCTCTGTTCCATTTTTGAGAGGTTCAATATTAGAAATAACAATTGATGTCCTTTTCAACATGACGTCTATGTGACCTAAAAGGGAGATAATCTGACGGGCTGTAGGGTTGGGTGGCAATCATGGTTAAAGGGGAACCCCAATGAGAAATCTAAATTCGCAGAAGAGATTATGATTGCACTTAATATATTGGGGTTGGTGCAATTTTGATAGGTTATTTGAACGACATTGTACATGGAATTCCGAGCACTTTCTTCTCATGAACATTGTCATCTGGTGTTTCCTTTAAGCTTAATTCAACAGAACTTCGAAAGAGCTATTAAATAGACTCTGCTCTAGGGAACATACTATTAAAGAGCAAAGATGAAATTGGGTCTACTGAAAATGCGGTTCATACTTCATGTAAGCATCACGAGACAATGCATACAATAGCCAAGTCCGGCGACAACAATGTGTCTAGACCTGTGCCTTTTCAGCGACCCAGACAATAGTTCCTACGTGAAGTATCGACCGAAAATGCCTTCACCTGATATAAGTACTCTAATAAAAGAAATGCAGTTTACAAACACACAGACGTCTGGATGGTGAAATGTATTGATTATAGTTAAAGAAGGCGAAAGAACCGAAACCCAAGTCAGGCGTATTGGTTCTCAATGTAGTACAGCGAGCAATTCATCAAAACGACAGCCTTAAGATCCAAGGAATTGTCGAGAGTTTTATTTTGCAGCGTCCGTCTTTGGTAATACAATGCACTGGGCAGCAATGATCTCCCTCTCACATTTATGGAATATTATCCAGGTATTGACCGTATAATGCTCGTGGTTATTTGCTTTACATATGTACCAAAATTTAGAAGCTGACTGGCTTTGCTTCCATCTATTTTTTTCTCCATATATTTTTTTTCCTCTCAAGAAAATCACTTCCCGGACTGCGTGCTGGTCTTATCTAAACGTTTAAATACGGCGTGTGAATTATGCGCGAATTTCATTTCACGGGACGAAAGGCAGTGAAATAAGATGGAAATGAAATGAATGGGTTGACGGTCTGCTGTGCAGTGAGTATGCATGAATATTGTTCGGCAATAGGAAGACTAGACTAAGATGCGGGCTACAGTGGGATACAGGGGTAATCGATTTTCTGCCGGCTGAGGAACGGTCTCGATGGCCGTCGTCAGTTCTCGTCATTATCCCGCATCAGTAAGCCTTTATCTCTTAACAGGGATGTCAGAAACATGTCAGCTAGCCTTCACCACCCCACCGCTCGCTTTCCAAGATCTCCCAGCATTTCAAATTTATATAGGCGAGCCTAACATACATATTCTTCCAAATTATCTGACAATACATTCCCATAAGTTAAGAAATCGAAGCGATGTATGGCAGTCGCGGCCCTACTGGATATCGCGATATTCGAAATACACCTTCAGGAGCCCCACATTCTTCCGCAGTTTGAAGACTCACTTAGGCTTGTCGATGATGGTACAGCTGCGGTGGATGGAGAAAGCATCAGAACAGTCAGGGGTTCGTCCAGGGCGAACGGTGGCGAAAGAGAAAACACAAGTATTTATTAGAAGGCGAGTTTAGGAGAAAAAATGTAGTCATTTTCTGCCCGCGGGTCCCGGAGCATTCAAGTGAAGAGGGATAGATTTGTGGAAAAACAGTGCAACGTATATGGTTTGTTATTGGTGGCTTTTCACACGACGGTACTCTGCCGTATACGGTCCCCGGGCTATCAATACAATACCGCGTGCACCTTTTCATTTTGTCTGGTCTTGATGCCGCCGGGCATTTGCCACGCACAGTGTCAGCGGGCGTTACCGTAACGAGCAGGACCATCTGAAGATGAAAAGTGTCAAACGAAGCTCTCTGCTTTTCTCTAGACCCACAAAATTACAATAGTGCGATACCCCGGACAGCGCTTTTCAGTCCCATGCTCGCTCCTTAATCCAAACTCAGCCAACCGTAGCTAGCTGTGTCGCCAAGCTTTTCTATATAACCACAGCCAGTTATCCCCCATGGTAGAGAACATTATACCTTCTGCGGGATATATCACACGCATGCCGCACTCGGATTAAATTGTAGGCGATATTACTAACGCTGTCATTATCTAGGTCCGGTTTGCGTTCGTTTCAGGTCGTCGCTTCATAATAAATCAGACCGTATAGAGTATACATGGCGTATGTTCGGCAGTTCATCTGTCGCTTAAATTGAAGAATATAAATTCTCGCTTATTGCTTGCGTCTTTCACGCTGTCTGGGTGTGTTGTAATGTGCAATATCGATGTTTTGCTATATGTAATGGATTTTTTTCCATCCAAATTTAGACTTGCGCTGGTTTGTATGAGAAACAGTTTGAAGTGATCTTCTTTTCTAGACAGCTTCGATTGTTCGCCTCCCTTCACCGACCATGCGAATATAATGCGCGTTATTAGCCGGCGATAGAAAAGGCTCGAGATTTCTCGACGCCAGCAGAAAAAAAGCTAAAGATTTCGTGACACAAGTTTCAGGTTTTTTTAACCATGGATAGTGTTGTAAGGCCAGGCGAGGTCTTAGGTCTAAAGATTGTGTCGAGATACCGGGTCAATACAAACTGTCGATATTTAAACCGCGATAGACTGTCGTAATAAGCTAGCTAATAGGCTATAAAATAACACCTATCAAATTACATCAGTTTTGGGGGATTCGCTATTCTCATTTCAACCACACTAGCATTGGCAGTAGACTTCACTGTGAAAATGATAAAACCAGACATTCTGTTGTTTAACGCAGATATCGCAAACTGGATTTCCCTGACAACCTTGGTTGCTGTTCAGTATAAGGCACTCGTAACTGATGAATTTCTAATCACATATATTACAAAAAAATAAAGAAACAAAACATTACACTACACTATATAAGCATCTGCATATCATTAGAGTATATATTACAGAAAAATAAAGAAACAAAACATTACACCACATTATATAAGCATATCTACATACAATTAGAGTTTTATCTCTTTAATTTTCTGGAGTATGTGATTAATAAATCATCAGTTTGCTGGTGCCTTAGATTCCTATGGAAGCTGATCTAGCTTCACTGTTACCCAATCTGAACCTTGTGGTATTTTAACCATATTTCTTCAGATCAGTAAGAGGAACCAAGTACTATTAGCCTCCACATACGCCCAGAATCTATACATAGCAGCGAGCGTTTAAAACGCGATATATCCAATTGCTTCCCGTCCATTAATGTTATTCGGTGAGAAGTTAGCGTCTTTCCCCTCTAAACGTAATTACAAATTTGCGCATATACTGAGTGATGAAATCGAAATCTTTAAAAAATAGCCAACAGCTGAAGAAAATAAACTGTTCGCGGCAAAACCCGAGATGAGTACAGGCAATGAGCCAAGAAAGAAAAAAGACCGGACACACAAGCTGTTATTCTCATCAAGCTTTGCCTGTGAGTGTCACTCATCCCGCCTGATGCTTGCCAGCCATGTGACAAAGTAACGCCTTCTCTTCACGCCAGAATGGCCCTCAAATAGTTTATGTATGCCCAGACATGATTTCCTCCCTAATCCCAAGGTCGTAAAAGCAGAGAGAGAACAACAACCCTACTCTCTTGAAATCCAGACTCTAAGAATCTTATAGTTTGCTTCCTCGATAGCCTTTTGTAACATTGCCTCTGTCTATGGTTTCCTTCTCTGCGAACGATATACATTTATAGACCTTTTTTGGAATTAATTCCCGATAAGAATTTTAAAAATTCTAATTTTATGCAAATGAATACATGCAGTATGGAGAATAAAGAAGAAATCTCCTCAAAGTCCTCAAAATTCGTACATAACCAAAGCCGGTTTCTATGCCCGTCTAATCGATTTGTTTAACAAATGTGATGCGTAATGAATTCCGCTTTAATAAAGACTACTTTCCGGTGATTCATTATGACTAGAATCCATTCATTTCACACGTTGAAGAACTTAAACTAGAGTCATACCGCGAATGCTCATCAATCTCCGCTGCTTCACCGACAGCGCCTTCATTATACTGATTACGAGACATATGTCAGTTTGAGAGACCAGCCCCAGAACATGGACATGAACAGATGTTCAAACCCGCCTGCAATGGGAGATAGTTTGAAGACTGTTTTAAATTTCCCGGCGGGAAAATGCACCCAGTTATGTATGTTAATACTCTCGAATTGTCAGTCACAAACAATGACCACACGAGAGCCAATTTTCGACAGCCAAACATTGACCAAGGCCATCTGATGGCCACTTTTCGACAGCCAGACTCTGACCAAGACTAAACCTCGACCAGATTTCGACAGTCACACTGACCAAGACCAAATGTTGACCAATTTTCGACAATCAAACACTGACCAAGACCGCACATTGACCAATTGACAAATAGGGCCTACTTGTTGTGACTGTTCACACAATATTCGCAAAATAAAAGTCAAAAAACCAAGCGAACATTAGGTGAATTTCAGTGGTGAACGGTACAGTTCGCAGATAGGTCACATCTGGTTCGCCAAATATTTGCAGCTCAGTCGGATACGGATATGTTGTCTAATTTTCGGCAGTCACATTGATAAGGACCAGACGTTGGCCAGTTAACGAAAAACACTGACCAAGATCAAATTTCTAACAGTCAAACACTGACCAAGGCCACACGTTGGCCAATTTCGACAGTCACACTGAATAAGACCACACGTTTGCCAATTTCCGACAGTCAAACACTGACGAAGACCACATGTTGGCCAATTTTCGAAAAGATCACAAGCACGTTCGTCAAATTTCGACAGTGAAATACTGCCAAAGATCAAACTTTGACCAATTTATGGCTGTCATACACTGACCAAGACCACACGATGGTCAATTTACGACAGTCAAACACTGACCAAGTTCACCCTTTGGTCAATTTGACTCACCAAGACCACAGGTAGGTCGGTCAATTGACGACAGTCAAACACTGACCCAGACCATACGTTGGCCAATTTTCGACAGCCACTCACTGACCAAAGACAGACCGAGATCATACGTTGAGCAATTTTCGAAAGTCACACTGACCAAAACCACATGCACCTTGGTCAATTTTCGACAGTCAAACGTTGACCAAGACCATACGTTGACCAACTTTTGAAAATTACACTGACCAAATATCACATGCACGTTCGCCAATTTACGACCTTCAAACACTTACCATGACCACACGATGGACAATTTTCGTAAGTTACACTGACCAAGACCACATGCACCTTGGTCAATTTTCGACAGTCAAACACTGACCAAGACAACACGTTGACCAATTTTCGAAAGCTACGCTGACAAAAACCATATGCACGTTGGCCAATTTCGACAGTCAAATACTAATCAAGACCACACTTAGACCAATTTACGACTGTCAAACACTGACCAAGATTACAGGTTGACCAATTTTCGAAAGTAACACTGACCAACCACCACATGCATCTTGGTCAATTTTCGACAGTCAAACATTGACCAAGACCATACGTTGGCCAAATTAAGAAAGTCACACTGACCAAATACCACATTCACGTTAGCCAATTTACGATTGTCAAACACTGAACAAGACCACACGATGGTTAATTTACGACAGTCAAACACTGACCAAGACCAAACTTTGGTCAATTTTACGGACCAAGAACATAGGTAGGTCAATTTACGACAGTCAAACACTCACCCAGACCTAACGTTGGCCAATTTTCGACAGCCACTCACTGACCAAACAAAGACCAAGACCACACGTTGTGCAATTGTCAAAAGTCACACTGACCAAAACCACATGCACGTTGGCCAATTTCGACAGTAAAATACTAAAGATCACACTTAGATCAATTTAGGACTGTCAAACACTGACCAAGATTACACGTTGAGCAATTTTCGAAAGTCACCCTGATGAAGACCACATGTACCTTGGTCAATTTTCCAACCATACGTTGGCCAAATTTCGCAAGTTACACTGACCAAATACCACATGCACGTTGGCCAATTTACGACCGTCAAACACTTACCATGACCACACGATGGCCATTTTCGAAGTCACACTGAAGAAAGATCTCATGCACTTTGGTCGATTCGCGACAGTCAAACACTGACCAAGACCACACTTAGACCAATTTACGACTGTCAAACATTGACCAAGATTACACGTTTTTCAATTTTCGAAAGTCACACCGACCAAAGACCACATGCACCTTGGTTAATTTTCGACAGTCAAACACTTACCAAGATTACATGTTGCCAAATTTAGAAAGTCGCATTGACCAAATACCACATTCACTTCGGTCAATTTACGACTGCCAAACACTTACCAAGATCAAACGATGGCCAATTTTCGAAAGTCACACTGAACTTTGACCAATTTACGGCTGTCATACACTGACCAAGACCACACGATGGTCAATTTACGACAGTCAAACACTGACCAAGACCACACTTTGGTCAATTTGGCTGACCAAGCCCATAGGTAGGTCAATTCACGACAGTCAAACACTCACCCAGACCATACGTTGGCCAATTTTCGACAGCCACTCATTTACCAAAGACAGACCAAGACCACACGTTGAGCAATTTTAAGTCACACTGACCAAAACCACAAGCATGTTGGCCAATTTCGACAGTCAAATACTAACCAAGACCACAGTTAGACCAATTTAGGACTGTCAAACACTGACCAAGATTACACGTTGACCAATTTTCGAAAGTCACACTGATGAAGACCACATGCACGTTGGGCAATTTACGACCTTCAAACACTTACCATGAGCACACGATGGCCAATTTTGGAAATTACAAGCGTCTGGTCCGTCATTCATAATTCAGCCGTCGTCCATTAGAGACTATCCGCGTCCATAATCCAAAGACCTATTCCATATTCCATATAACAGTATTAGCACCAAATTCAAAAAGACAATCATAGTATTCATAAACATAGGCTTGTTTGCTGCAAGAGAGAAGCGGTCAACAGTTTTCAATGATGCCGGCAAGACATCATGATGTTCCAAAAATATCAAATCCGTATCGCTGATCAGTATTCTTAATCCAGAATATTCGTTGTAAAGTCGTCATCTAAATAATGATGTATCTCAGTCACGCTTTGATTGTGACTGCTCATGTAAGTACCATGAGGATCTTAAAGTACATGGGTTCATACTGCCCCTAGCCCCGGGTTAAGCGGAATTAGGCACAAGTTACGAAACGTAACGCCATAGATCTTGCACGCTACGCTCGTATTTTGCTATCAGCATGCGATATGTATCGCCAAATTTGAGAAACTTTGAGTGGAGGCGCTTGGTGGTGTAGCCCTGTTTTATAAGTTTCTACAACAATGTTTTGTGACGTTGATTAAAATCGCCACATTTAACACAGGATCTAGCAAATGCTACTAGGCGTGATATGTATACGCCATATGCAGGTCCCACTGGAATATTACTGTCCAGAAAGCGATAGTTTATGATTTCGAAATTGTAATCATCTCTTTTGTCATAGTCGACGAGAGAGAAGGCCCGCTTCATTTTTAAAGAGATATAGGTCTAAATACGATGTGCCTGTCACACTGACCAAGACCACATGCACCTTGGTCAGTTTTCGACAGTCAAACACTGACCAAGACCACAGGTTGAGTATTTTCGAAAGTCACACTGACCAAACCGACATGCACGTTGGCCAGTTTCGACAGTCACTTTAACCAATTTAGGACTGTCAAACACAGACCAAGATTACACGTTGACAAATTTTCGAAAGTCAGACTGACCAAAACCACATGCACCTTAGTCAATTGTCGACAGACAAACATTGACCAAGACCATATGTTTGCCAAATTTCGAAAGTCACACTGACCAAGTAACACATGAACGTTGGCCAATTTCGACAGTCAAATACTAATCAAGACCACACTTAGACCAATTTACGACTCTGAAATACTAACCAAGATTAAACGTTGACGAATTTTCGAAAGTCACGCTGACCAAAGACAACATATGCACCTTGGTCAATTTTCGACAGTCAAACATTGACCAAGACCATACGTTGGCCAAACACTACATTCACGTTGGCCAATTTACGACTGTCAAACACTTACCAAGACCAAACGATGACCAATTTTCGAAAGTTACACTGAATAAAGACCACATTCACGTTGACCAATTTTCGACAGTCAAACACTGACCAAGACCACACTGTGGCCAATTTAAGACCGTCAAACACTGATCAAGGCCACACGCTGGATAATTTTCGAAAGCCAAACACTGACCAAGACCATGGTGGGGAGGGGGGACTGTTTTTCACGGTCAAACACTAAACCCGCACGGGCGTCAGTTTCGACAGCTAGACACGGTTTTCGACAGTAAATATGTCCCGATTATCGGCTTTCCTCGTTAATACTCATAAATATTGAATTGGAAATCGTTTTTATAAGGTAAAATACGTTTTATTTAGAATATGGTTTAACATGTGTTATATGGGGCTAATATGAATAGACCCAGGTGTTATTATACTTCTTTAAAATTATATCAACTCCACATTTTTGATTACATCTTTCAATTAAACGGTGGCACTTATCATTTTGCCTTAATGGCATCAGGAAAAAAACCTAACGATAATGGGTGATACGCTATTAAATCGTCCCGCTCTATAGGGTCGACCTTCATATCTTTTCTATACCTGGAGGTCATCAGGGAAACAAAAATTCACCGGCCCTTTTTTCTTTTCTTTCTCTCTGTCTAGCTCTGTCAATTATTTATCTGAATGTTAAAGTTGTTGTTACAATGCAATCCCTAAAAGACGACCAAATGTGTGCTAATTAAGTGGAAACTGATAAGTTAAATGATAATTAACGCCAGTTTATCAGATTCTTTGAAAGTGCAATCTTTTCACGCATAATAATGACATGTATGGCCTCGGGCTTGTTTGTGTCAAATATCAACACACTTGGGTGAATTTGGCGTGTTCAATTGTTCTCAATAAAGGTCAGCTTTTCTGTTAATTGTGATTCCTTAATTGACACTGTTAATCACTCATAATTGAAGTCTGTACGCCTGGCTGGCGATTCAGAGAATACCTCTGTTTCAGTTAGATAACTTGATGTGTGGCTAGATTGCAGAATTTAAGTTCTTTCATTTTGATCAAATTCGCTGTTCAATGTTGAAGAAGTAGTATACAATAGCAGGTAGCAAACTCCTGAACTCCTTTCATTCCGTTAATCTCCTGAACTCCCTTCATTCCGTTGAAATCCTGAACTCCGTTCATTCCGTTACACACCTGAACTCCGTTCACTCCTTCAAACCCCTGAACTCCATTCATTCCGTGATCTCCTGAACTCTCTTCGTTCCGTTGAACTCCTGAACTACGTTCATTCCGTTACACACCTGAACTCCGTTCATTCCGTTAAACTCCTGAACTCCGTTCATTCCGTTAAACTCCTGAACTCCGTTCATTCTGTTAATCTCCTGAACTCCGTACATTCCGTTGAATTCTTGAACTCCGTTCATTCGGTTACACACCTGAACTCCGTACATTCCGTTAATCTCCTGAACTCCGTTTATTTCTTTGAACTCATGAACTCCGTTCATTCCCTTACACACATGAACTCCGTTCATTCAGTTAAACTCCTGAACTCCGTTCATTCCGTTAAACTCCTGAACCCCCTTCATTCCGTTAAACTCCAGAACTCCTCGCCCGAAAGAGAACTTGGTTATTCGCAGGCCGAGTAGGCTTCCAACGCTGCTCGAAAGATCTACTTCTGAAAATGAACTGAATCCAAAGGATAACACTCTAATTGAGATGAGTTAGTTTACTACAGGACAACGTATTAACTATCGGTACTGAAAATGAGCTAATCCTCGGGTAAAGAACTGAGTTAATCCTATTGGGTAAATCTACCGCGGATGACCAACATCATTGGGTGAAGATATCACTCCTGAGAATGAGCTTAACTACTCCATAAAATTTCCAGCCACCGGTACTGAAAATGAGCTTATGATATTTCAGACAGTCGTACATGTATGGATAAAGCACGGAGAAGCCCATCTAAGGTTCCTGTATGAGTAACACAAAGCTTCATATCGTGTACGTTACATATACCATGCATACAATGTATGCTGGTTCATACTGTACGTGTGCTGTTTATACGGCATATATGCTGGCTCATGCGCTATGATGATTCATACTGTACCTATATGCTGGTTTATAGGGTGATTGCAGGCTTGTTTATACGGTACTTGTATGCTGTTTAATACCCATTTAAATGCCTCAAGTATGACGAGCCAGACACCAGTTGTATGCTGGTGCATATGTTACTTCTACGCTGGTGCACACGGTTCTTCTACGCTGGTTCATGCGGTTTATACGGTACTTCTACACTGCTATATATACTGGTATGCTGGTTCATAGAACGTTAATTGTATGCTGGTTCATAGAACGGTGTGGTTGATTCATAATACGGTACTGTTGGTTCATAGTTTGGTATCCGTATTCTGACTCATAGCGCGGTACCATTGGTTCATACGGTACTGTTGGTTCATGGTACGGTATCGTTGGTCCATAGTACAGTTTACTGTTGGCTCATAATACGGTACCAGTTCATAGTACGGTACTGTTGGTTCATACGGTAATGCTGGTGCATAGTACGGTATTGTTGGTTTACAGTATGGTATATGTATGCTGGTTCATAGTACGGCACTTTTGGTTCGAAGTACGGTACTGTGAGTTCTGAGTACGGTACATGTAATCTGGTTCGAATTACGGTACTGTTAGTTCGTAGAACGGTATCTGTATGCTGGTTCATAGTATGGTATTTTTGGTTCATGCGATACTATACTGGTTCATGGTACGATACTGTTAGTTCATAGAACGGTACCTGTATGTGGTTCATAGTACGGTATTATTGGCTCATTGTACGATAGGCCTACTGTTGGACCATAGTATGTTACCTACATGCTGGTTTATGTCATGGTACTTATATGCTGGCCCATACGGTACTTGTAGGCTAGCTCATACCGTACTTGTATGAAGGTTCATACCATGGCTCAAGTATGATCACCCCCCCCTCTTGAAAGACCCCCTCCCCCCTTTGAAAGAAAAAACGAAAAGAAAAAAAAAACGCCCTATAGATTCGGTGCAAAGCCATTTCCGTGTATCCTTATACAACTTTCATTTTGAATCATGAGAGTAGTTATATCGCTACTCTAAGGTATTAATTTCATAAAATGCAACGTCGATTTTATAAGAAAAAAAAACATACGCATGCCCCCTTGGTGAAAAACAGACTTAAATATACCGACGATACGAGAGGACCCATTTAATATGCTAACGATGAAATAGAAAAAGCTTAAACGTTTTAAAAGCATTTCAGGGGTATAATGCCAAGGCCAATTAAGCAGTTAATTAAGGGTGATGAGAGTGAGTCGGGGGGTACAAATTGTGGTATATCTTCAGGCGACTGGTTCATAAACAGGTTTGTTAGCCTTTGTTTAGATGAAGCGTTAAAGATTTCTTTCCAAACTGTGGCTATCTACACTTTCTGAAATGACAGCATAATTCATGCTCTTCATATGTCAAGAGGAAACGGTTAAAAAAAGGAACAGTTCCATTTGTCTTTGTGGATGATGATTTATATGCATATACTATAAGTCATATACTATTAACTAAATGGTAGAGAATACTTACTTATTAATGAACGGCTACCTGCGTTGTTTCAAATGTATATCTTACCCGTGTGTTGTAACTGTTGGTATATAGATGTGCATATTATATCGCTCTGCACTTTCCCACTTGATGAATATGCAGTTAAATAAGCAACACCAGAAATGTATTCATTGTAAATTCACGATAAATTAAAAAATGGTGTGAATTCGGTATGGGACCTCATATTGTACATATATATTTGTTAAGTTGTTACAAATTATATGATGATCATAGATAAGAATCTGATAAAAATCTAATTAATCTGGTCATTAAAATTTCCACTGTCATTCCATGTCTTTTCATGAACCAAGGGCGTCGTTAGGGGGGAGGGGGTGCGAACGACCCCCTCTCAGCGCCGAATCGTATGTTATTTACCTGCAATCTAATTAAAATTAAATCCTATCTGCTCTCCATTTGGATACTGTCGCTTGTAGGATCTAACAGGCTTGCAGTAACTCCCGTGTTAACCAATCCCGAGAACGCTTCATAGTGCTTTGAAGGGAACATTGATGACAAAGAATTTTTGGTTGGCTCAGCCGAATTAGCCGGCTCGCTGGCGGGGTGTCTTTTCATGTTGCCGCTGTCCCGACATTGTGGCACCATAATACGGGGTAAATATATGGACTGATCTTTGGTGTAAACATTGGGGTAAATGGACACAGTGAACCTATCTCCCCTCCCCGACTGCAAATGGATGAGTCCAGATGCGACCATGATGTCATAATGCTATTAAATATCCATGGTATGGGCGCTCAGAACACCAAATTCAATTGAAATACGTAAGACCCTATATGGCGACATGTACGATTAATAGGATATTAATTTATTAAGATTGATTTACCTGTGTTGGACAGCAGACTTGCTCTCTTATAAGTAAACATAGGACACGACCCACCCCCTCTTTAAGAAATCCTAGCGACGCCCATGTGAAATGCATTTTAAAGAGGTTAACAATTGTTTCATGTTATAAGAGAGCAAGGAGCACAAACCGCATCGTAATGGAGTAGTCGAAAAGTGAGTCCTTTGAGCCACAGGTTATAGGTCTCTGCAGGGCAGAGGGAGGAGGAGGAAAGGGGGGGGGATTTGGTTTAACGTCACACTCAAGGTTGTTTCACTCATATGGTGACAGTCAGCTTGGATGGTGGAGGAAGCCAGAGTACCCGGAGAGAACCACCGCCCGTCGGCAAGTAACTGACAAACTTTCACACATGCACCATCAGGAGGAGGAATGACAGGGGCAGGAGGAAGATGAAGCACAAGGCTTGAGGAGCAAGGGCAAGATGAGAAGAAGTAGGAGTAGAAGAAGGAGTTGTATAATCGGTTCGGGAATCACGAGCATGGTGCAGAGAGTTTCAAATGCAGCAAATCCGAATTATGTATACGGCCACCATGTTTGTTCACGTGACTATAAATTGTAATGAATCGTCGACCATGCTTAACCACGTGATACTTCGGGTATAACCCGTGTCCATTGTTCCGGGGAAATCTATAGACCCTTGAAGGGAAACCCCTTTAAATTTTCACTTCATCTTTCGATACCCGATTACCGTGTGAAAATCGAACAATCAAAATCATGTTACAACCGTCATGTCTCATCACGTGACAGATCAGTCTTTTGCGAGAAGGATTTATCATAGCTATTTCATGCCATACCAGTGCACTCCTATACAAGCATTTATCTACGACTACCTCCATATGGCGTATTCCATATGGCGAAAAGATATATACAGAATTGGATCAACGTTATTCTTCGACCAACCAACATACAAACAAACACTCTCGGTTGAGGATTGGGACTTTGACCTCAAGGAAGACATCGCTCGGCAGTCGGCAATTCATTATCAACTTAAATAAGATATAAGATTCTGTAATTGAAGGTGAGATAATTAACGGTGTGCTGATATACGGTGATGTACAAATGGCGTTTGTCGTAAGGTATCACCCGAGGAGAGTAGAGCATTATGAACGTCTACATCAAATGACTCAATACGATGTCATGTATCATTCGAATAAAGTGCGATGATCCTGTTTAACTGTTGTTTTCTATCGATACCCCCCCCCCCCCCTCTAAACCATAGCATTCACGATTGAAGTCTGTTAAACTAATCAATGGCGGTGTAAGTGTTTTTACAGTTATATGATTAACATAGATGATCAGGTAATGTTTAAATCTGACCAATATTTGCAACTCTACAGTGAACAGCAGAGAGTGAAGAGCAGAGAGAAAAGAACACGAATTCAACATAAAGCACAATTAAAATGTTATTGATCAGACGATTAGTTCAACAAAATATATCAAATGAGAAACTTACATGTATACATAATTCACTCAAATTGAAAAATATATACGAAATTTAAGACATATTCAAAATATGTTTGGATAGATAGGTTTAGATGTGTAGATTTGATATGTGGATATGTAGACGTGGATGTGGATATACAGAGTAATTGAGTTAGGAGATGTGGCTTTGGATCTACAACAAAAACGGGACTGAGATACAAATCATCACAGGGATCATATTTTGGTCATTGTGATGTTTGTAGATATACAGTCAGAATATTGGCCTGTGGGGTCGTATGACTTCTTGTCAGTACGCCGGCATCTGTGCCCACCACCTTCATATTTTGATTGAATTGTTATCTATATGGAAAAATCCGGCTGGTGGACGTTTCATTCCCGAGACATGCACTCTGTACAAATCATTATGATTGTAGTTTGTGACTGTGGTTAACATGGTGGGGAATGAAGTGTTTGGCCGGCGTCGGGATTCACAGACTTTTAAGTTCACAGAACCTCCTTGCATTTCATATAAGTATACTAAATCTATAGCCACCAAATATTCAACTACTCCAATGCTGTCAAGGAGTTCGACTGGAACTTATACACGTCAGAAGGCTATAGTTGTGATTGTGAATCGTCGAACTTTATCTATACGCCATGCAAACATGTTGTGACTGGTGACCTTGATGTGGTGAGAGATAGGGACCTGAAATTACTCCTGATGAAAGTACCTAAATATAGAGAGCCGAGAAGAATAAATCTGAAGGCCGACCAGAAGATAGTCCTGTCTGCATTGGAACAATACGTTATTGATTGGTCTAAGCGAGAAAAAGTTTAACCTACAGTACTCGCTGATTGGCTGGACCTCACCAAGAGCAAGGTCGTTGAAACAATCCGCCATATTGACAGAAGTACTCTTCCCCAAGCAAAACAAGTACTGAGAAACCTCATTTCGCAAGAAGTTCTAGCAAATCTCCAGAGTAAATTCGTCATAGTCCCAGCAGACAAAGCTCCAAATAATATAATATTCATATGTAAATATTACTATTACCAAGTGCTGGTTAAAGAATTGAGTGTAGACATATCATCATCAAATACGTCTGCTTACTCCCAAACTGCATTTACTCTGGAAGATTTATTTAACACAAAAAGTTTCTCAGGGAAAGAGGTATTTGTCTTCCTACCAATTATAACGACATACCAAAAGTATACTGGATTCCCAAAATGCATAAATCACCATACAAAGCTAGATTCATAGCTGGTTCTAGAAGCTGCATCACCAAGCTTCTTTCAACCCTATTGATGAGGGCCCTTCAGGAGGTAAAAGCATTTTGGGAAAAGTTTTTCGCCACTATTTCTAAAAACTCTGGCGTTGAATGTATGTGGATATTGAAAAACTCAAAATGTCTCACGGAAGAACTTGATGCTAAAGGTCACATACCGTACAGACATGTATCCACATGAGAGTTCTTGACTCTCTATACTACAATCCCTCATCAGGACCTTATTGACCGTCTAAGTTCATTAATAATATCTGTGTTCAAGAAAACTGATCGTAGATATATTAATGTCATACAGCATTCTTTATCTCTACTACATACAAGAGATATCATTCATGGGATGTTTCCTTGTTTATAGAGTTGCTTGAATTTCTCATTAAAAATACCTATGTGAAATTTGGCAACACAATATATCAGCAGCGTATTCCAATGGGTACTAATTGTGCACCCTTGTTGGCTGACCTGTATCTGTTCTCTTATGAATATGACTATATGCAGGCGCTTTCAAAAACCGATCCATTCAAAGCCCGTTCCTTCTCATTCACCAAACGCTATATAGACGATCTTCTCGCTGTGGATAATCGCTATATAAATGACGCAGTGAAGGATATATATCCACCTTCACTGGATTTGAAGGAAACTACAGATAGCCCTACAGCCACATCATATTTAGATCTATATCTCTATGAAAATGAAGCGGGCATTCTCTCTCGTCGACTTTATGACAAGAGAGACGATTATAATTTCGACATCGTAAACTATCCCTTTCTGGACAGTAATATTCCAGTGGGACTGCATATGGCGTATACATATCTCGCCTAGTAGCATTTGCTAGATCCTGTGTTAAATGTGACGATTTTAATCAACGTCACAAACATTGTTGCAGAAACTTGTAAAACAGGGCTATACCACCATTAGCCTCTACTCAAAGTTTCTCAAATTTGGCGATACATATCGCATGCTGATAGCAAAATACGAACGTAGCGTGCAAGATATATGGCGCTACGTTTCGTAACTTGTGTCTAATTCCGCTTAACCCGGAGCTAGTGGTCGTATGAACCCATGTGCTTCAATGTGCTGATGGTGCTCATATGAACAGTCACAATCAAAGCGTGACTGCGATACATCATTCTCTAGATGACGACTTCACAACGATTATTATGGAGTAAGAATACTGATCATCGATACGGCAGGCATCATTGTCGGCATCATTGAAAACTGTTGACCGCTTCTCTCTTGCAGGAAACTAGCCTATGTTTATGTATACTATGATTGTCTTTTTGAATTTGGTGCTAATATTGTTATATGGAATAGGTCTTTGGATTATAGACGCGGATATTCTTTAATGGACGACGGCTGAATTATGAATGACGGACTAGACGCTTGTAATTTTGCTCTGAATAAAAACTTGAATTCTACTAATATTTCGCCGTTTTGGCCATGTCGTCCATCTAACGGTCACATAGTTCACCACTTTCCATCAGATGGCTTGATTGGGCCATTACGTCATGGATATTTGTATCTAATACGGCTCAAGCCGGTTATAGTGTCATTCAAGATGTCCACATGAACATCTAATACAAAAGAGTGGCTGAGATACAGTTCATCATAGGGATCATTTTTGGGTCTTGTAATGTTTTTAGATATGCAGTCAGAATATTGGACTGTGTTGTCACATGACTTCTTTTCAGTACGCCGGCATCTTCCCATCACCTGTATATGTTGGGTGTAATGTAGATGAGGCTATGTAGATGTGGATGTGTATACATTATATTATTTTTGTTTCCATTGAATTTTCTTAATATAATTCATTCTCCTTTATTTTTCGTTCATGTATCTGAAACATCACTGACCAGGACATATTCCCCAGTTGCTAACTTATGAAGTAAGTGCTTTCTCTTTTCAATACTTCCTCAACACAACTTGAAAACAAAATAACAAAAAGTCCCTGCTACACTCAGGGAGAGTTTTTTTTACCTCCCCATAGCTTGGAGATCCAGTGAGGTCGGAAGACATGTCTGCAGACTACAGAAGATTTTTTGTCGTCCGTCACGTAAGAGGGAGGGACTATGGGAATGCTGTTTGTCCGTCGGGGCGTCCGTCCGTCCGTGCCGAATGTTGTCAACGCCATATCTCTATAACTTAGAGGGCTAGTCTTGATCTTTGGGACAATGTTGTCTTATGGGGGCATCTACATCAAGTTCACTCCAAAATGACCTTGACCTGTTTGCCAAATGTTTTCAACGCCATATCTCTGTAACCTAGAGGGTTAGTCTTGATCTTTGGGACAATGTTGTCTTATAGGAGCATCTAGATCAAGTTCACTCCGGAATGACCTTGACCTGTTTTCAAAGGTCACAAAGGTCAAAATGTGAATAGCAGTGGCAGCTCCTTGTGAACACCATGTCTAAGGGGCAAATAGATCTAGCCTTGATATTTGACACAATGCTGTCTTATGGGAGCATCTTGGTAAAACTCACTCAGGACTGACCTTGATCTATTTTCAAAGGTTACAGGTCCAAATGTCAATAGCAGTGACAGCCCCATGTGAACACAAACTCTAAACGGCAAATAGAGAAAGAGCTTGACATATTTTCAAAGTTATTATTCACTTACTGACTTACTCACTGGCTCACTCACGTACTCAATCACTAGCTCCCTTACTTTGAATATGTATAGCAATGGACAATGTATGTGGAAGGAAATAGGTACCTCTATATATATCGATAAAACAAAAGCCGAGCAGCCCCCCTCTCCCCTTCGGGCAGTCTGTCTGAAAGGGCCTTTTGCCATACTTACTCAAATTCTCTCGGCAAGGCTCAAAAGATAACTTTTCGCGAAGGCAGATATGAGGCAGCAATAACTGTGTTAAAAGCTGAAGATTGTAGAGTTGTCCAAATATTGCTCAGGAGGTTATAATACATACAGATCAAGTTGTCCCTTAGATATTGTTGTCGCAATCAAATATGACCGCTATTTACATTATGATCCAGATGTCCCACAGATTAGTTTCATATAAACTAGAATGAAAGTAACTCCGAAAAGTGAAGTCATTGTGATATTCTATATTTCGGTAAAGGTTATACCATCGTCAGGTATAACCTTTACCGAAATATAGAATATCACAATGACTTCACTTTTCGGAGTTATTTTCATTCTAGTTTACATTATGACCTCTGTAACTTTTGAAAATAGGTCAAGGTCTCGTAAGGCAGCACTTTGCCAAATATCCAATCTCCATCTCCCTCTGTTTTTGAGATATTACATTCACAATGCTATTAACTTTTTGACCTGTGACATTTTAAAATAGGTCAAGGTCAGTCTGGAGTGATCCTATAGGATCTTTTAAGTCAACATTGTGCTAAGTATCAAGACTCCAGACCAAGCTGTCCATTAGATATTGTGTTCAGAACCGAATAGGACTGCTGTTCAGTTTGACCTGTGTGAACTTTTAAAATAGGTCAAAGTCAATCCAGAGTGAACTTGACAGATAGGCATTCAAAAGACAGCATTGTGTAAATGTTTTCCAGCTCTCATTGTTACTGAGGTATTGCATTTACAATGCTATTCACAGTTTGGATATCCAGTCTGTAACTCTTATTTGTTATTGGGATATCGTGTTCACAATGCTATTCAGTTTTACCTCTCGGTCTGTTGGAATCGATACACTGGCTTGGTTAGTTACCCATACGAGTTCTGGATATAAATAGAGCAAGGTGTTTCTCCTGAATAAACCCAATCAGTGAACGCGCTAAGCTAGCTGATTAGGCCAATCCGCTGCGAGGTGTGAGATGTGACAGGTTTCAATTTCATCGCGGGCCAAACTGCTTTGATGTCAAGCGGAAATCGACATCGGAAGTCAAAGAAAAAACCGCAGGCTAGGGCTACCGACATGCTAATTCAAAACAGGCGAGGGGGATGAAATGTACGAGATTGTGTAATAGACACGACTCAAGAACTCATCCGAATCACCAAAAAGGTCCAGGTAAACCCTCTGGGAGGATTTAGGATTTACCTGGACTTGTGAAGATGGAGGGAGAGTGGATGAGGAAGCAATTGAATGGGCGAATGAGTAAGGATGTTGTGACTGAGAAAGTGAGAAGTAAGCAAGTGTGTGAGTGAAGAATTACTTTATCCGTATTGTGTTTTTCGATGTAATCGACATCTCATAATATATGAGAAAGGGGGAAGACCAAAAATCTATCCATCCATTTCCATTAAGTATAGATTGTGCTGTCCTTGACAGTATTAAATTCATACTTTCAAACAATTCATTTTTCTTCAACTGAACTATAAATACTACATGCAGATATTAGGGACAGCCAGAGCACAAAAATGACACCCGTATATATACGCCACCCTTGTAATGGGTTATCTTGAAGAAACACTTTATGAAATAACTGGTCAAAAATATGGAGTTGAAATTGCTGATGAATTTACAAAATACTGGAAAAGATATTTAGATTACAAGCGTCTAGTCCGTCATTCATAATCCAGCCGTCGTCCATTAGAGAATATCCGCGTCCATAATCCAAAGACCTATTCCATTTTCCACATAACAGTATTAGCACCAAATTCAAAAAGACAATCATAGTATACATAAACATAGGCTTGTTTCCTGCAAGAGAGAAGCGGTCAACAGTTTTCAATGATGTCGGCAAGACATCATGATGTTCCAAAAACATCAAATCCGTATCGCTGATCAGTATTCTTAATCCATAATATTCGTTGTAAAGTCGTCATCTAAAGAATGATGTATCTCAGTCACGCTTTGATTGTGACTGTTCATATGAGTACCATGAGGATCTTGAAGTACATGGGTTCATACGGCCCCTAGCCCCGGGTTAAGCGGAATTAGACACAAGTTACGAAACGTAGCGCCATAGATCTTGCACGCTACGTTCGTATTTTGCTATCAGCATGCGATATGTATCGCCAAATTTGAGAAACTTTGAGTGGAGGCGCTTGGTGGAATAGCCCTGTTTTATAAGTTTCTGCAACAATGTTTTGTGACGTTGATTAAAATCATCACATTTAACACAGGATCTAGCAAATGCTACTAAGCGAGATATGTATACGCCATATGCAGGTCCCACTGGAATATTACTATCCAGAAAGGGATAGTTTACGATGTCGAAATTGTAATCATCTCTTTTGTCATAAAGTCGACGAGAGAGAATGCCCGCTTCATTTTGATAGAGATAGAGATCTAAATAAGATGTGCCTGTAGGGCTATCTGTAGTTTCCTTCAAATCCAGTGAAGGTGGATATATATCCTTCACTGCGTCATTTATATAGCGATTATCACAGCGAGAAGATCGTCTATATAGCGTTTGGTGAATGAGAAGGAACGGGCTTTGAATGGATCGGTTTTTGAAAGCGCCTGCATATAGTCATATTCATAAGAGAACAGATACAGGTCAGCCAACAGGGGTGCACAATTAGTACCCATTGGAATACCTATATGCTGCTGATATATTGTGTTGCCAAATTTCACATAGATATTTTTAATGAGAAATTCAAGCAACTCTATAAACAAAGAAACATCCCATGAATGATATCTCTTGTATGTAGTAGAGCTAAAGAATGCTTTATGGCTTCCGACATTAATATATCTACGATCAGTTTTCTTGAACACAGATACTATTAATGAACTTAGACGGTCAATAAGGTCCTGATGAGTGATTGTAGTATAGAGAGTCGAGAAATCCCATGTGGATACATGTCTGTACGGTATGTGACCTTTAGCATCAAGTTCTTCCGTAAGACATTTTGAGTTTTTCAATATCCACATACATTCAACGCCAGAGTTTTTAGAAATAGTGGCGCAATACCTTTCCCAAAATGCTTTTACCTCCTGAAGGGCCCTCGTCAATAGGGTTGAAAGAAGCTTGGTGGTGCAGCTTCTAGAACCAGCTATGAATCTAGCTTTGTATGGTGATTTATGCATTTTGGGAGTCCAGTATAGTTTTGGTATGTCGTTATGATTGGTTGGAAGACAAATTTCTCTTTGTTTGAGAAACTTTTTGTGATTGTTAAATAAATTCCAGAGTACATGCAGTTTGGGAGTAAATAGACGTATTTGATGATGATATGTCTACACTCAATTCTTTAACCAGCACCTGGTAATAGTAATATTTACATATGAATATTATATTATTCGAAGCTTTGTCTGCTGGGACTATGACGAATTTACTCTGGAGATTAGCTAGAACTTCTTGCGAATTGAGGTTTCTCAGAACTTGTTTTGCTTGGGGAAGATTACTTCTGTCAATATGGCGGATTGTTTCAACGACCTTGCTCTTGGTGAGGTCCAGCCAATCAGCGAGTACTGTAGGTTCAACTTTTTTTCGCTTAGACCAATCAATAACGTACTGTTCCAATGCAGACAGGACTATCTTCTGGTCGGCTTCAGATTTATTCTTCTTGGCTCTCTATATTTCTATATTTAGGTCCTTTCATCACCTATCCTTATCAGCAATAAAACAGTGTGGAACTCCAGTCGCTTGCAGCCACATACAGAGAAGATATGCTGTCCCTCGAATACATATAAAATGTTACGTCATAAACGATAATAGAAAGAAAACGTAACAGAAAACTTTTGTGAAGTCAGGGATTAACAATCAAATATTTATTTACAATACTAAAATCATATACAAATTAAGTAAGGTTTGTACAACAAATAAATGAGAAATATAGTCTTACTGTTCAATGCTATACCGGTGTATATTTCACAGTCCGTACTGACGTGCACAAATCTCTCCAAAGTCCGTGCCGACGTGCAGAAATCGTGTTTCTGTAATTTGATATTTCATCACTGCTCAGTTGTTGTCCAGATTCCGACAGTTCAATCACGTATATAACACAGCAGCCAAAGGTCAATTGACAGGAGTACACAGTCCGCATAGTATGTATAGCGCACCCACATAAAGCCAGTTTGAATTCCCTCCTCGATCACTGAATGTTAGGCTATTTATACTCTATGAGAAATTCCAGACCTTTCCACAAATCAAGAAGCTACTAGAACATACAGTATTGACGTATGATCTGACCCAGATAGAATTACAATAAGCTTCCAAAAACATCGACAGTGTCTAATAGTAAACTACAATACCATGATTACTCGCTTTATCCGGATGTGTTCGTGTATCGACCATTTGCAATGCTAATCGACATTTACTTGCGATTAAATCGGTTACGACTTCGACGTAATAAACCCAGCGAACGTCTAATAATAGACTACAATGAGTTGAGTTCAAGGAAATTTTGAAATTTGGTCGTATGAACCCATGTACTTTAAGATCCTCATGGTACTCATATGAACAGTCACAATCAAAGCGTGACTGAGGTACATCATTTTTAGATGACGACTCTATAACGAATATTATGGATTAAGAATACTGATCAGCGATACGGATTTGATATTTTGGAACATCATGATGTCTTGCCAGCATCATTGAAAATTGTTGACCGCTTCTCTCTTGTAGGAAACAAGCCTATGTTTATGTATACTTTTGTCTTTTTGAATTTGGTGCTAATACTGTTATATGGAAATGGAATAGGTCTTTGGATTATGGACGCGGATATTCTCTAATGGACGACGGCTGGATTATGAATGACGGACTAGACGCTTGTAATTAGAACATTCCAATTTGCTATCAAAATGTGGCTTATCAGCCTCATCATTTAAACACAAAGTGTCAGCCAAACAAACGTCATCGATGACTTTTCAGACTCCTCAGCCAATTTACTTATGGCTCTAGTAACTGCACAAGCAGGATTTCGTCTTCAACTGAATCATGGATCTGATCCAAACAAGGCTTGTCAGTTACAATCAGGTTAACCCCGACCGTATCACCCACAAGATCAGTGCCAAGAAGTAATTGAACAACCTCAAATGGTAAACTACAATTAATACCCACCGTAACAGGCCCAGAAATCAAGTCGGAAGACAGATGAACGTTATGGAG